>CALYMW010000204.1:0-54892 GCA_944588485.1 Phosphuga atrata | reverse complement strand
AGACAAGACTAGACAGACAAGACTAGACAGACAAGACTAGACAGACAAGACTAGACAGACAAGACTAGACAGACAAGACTAGACAGACAAGACTAGACAGACAAGACTAGACAGACAAGACTAGACAGACAAGACTAGACAGACAAGACTAGACAGACAAGACTAGACAGACAAGACTAGACAGACAAGACTAGACAGACAAGACTAGACAGACAAGACTAGACAGACAAGACTAGACAGACAAGACTAGACAGACAAGACTAGACAGACAAGACTAGACAGACAAGACTAGACAGACAAGACTAGACAGACAAGACTAGACAGACAAGACTAGACAGACAAGACTAGACAGACAAGACTAGACAGACAAGACTAGACAGACAAGACTAGACAGACAAGACTAGACAGACAAGACTAGACAGACAAGACTAGACAGACAAGACTAGACAGACAAGACTAGACAGACAAGACTAGACAGACAAGACTAGACAGACAAGACTAGACAGACAAGACTAGACAGACAAGACTAGACAGACAAGACTAGACAGACAAGACTAGACAGACAAGACTAGACAGACAAGACTAGACAGACAAGACTAGACAGACAAGACTAGACAGACAAGACTAGACAGACAAGACTAGACAGACAAGACTAGACAGACAAGACTAGACAGACAAGACTAGACAGACAAGACTAGACAGACAAGACTAGACAGACAAGACTAGACAGACAAGACTAGACAGACAAGACTAGACAGACAAGACTAGACAGACAAGACTAGACAGACAAGACTAGACAGACAAGACTAGACAGACAAGACTAGACAGACAAGACTAGACAGACAAGACTAGACAGACAAGACTAGACAGACAAGACTAGACAGACAAGACTAGACAGACAAGACTAGACAGACAAGACTAGACAGACAAGACTAGACAGACAAGACTAGACAGACAAGACTAGACAGACAAGACTAGACAGACAAGACTAGACAGACAAGACTAGACAGACAAGACTAGACAGACAAGACTAGACAGACAAGACTAGACAGACAAGACTAGACAGACAAGACTAGACAGACAAGACTAGACAGACAAGACTAGACAGACAAGACTAGACAGACAAGACTAGACAGACAAGACTAGACAGACAAGACTAGACAGACAAGACTAGACAGACAAGACTAGACAGACAAGACTAGACAGACAAGACTAGACAGACAAGACTAGACAGACAAGACTAGACAGACAAGACTAGACAGACAAGACTAGACAGACAAGACTAGACAGACAAGACTAGACAGACAAGACTAGACAGACAAGACTAGACAGACAAGACTAGACAGACAAGACTAGACAGACAAGACTAGACAGACAAGACTAGACAGACAAGACTAGACAGACAAGACTAGACAGACAAGACTAGACAGACAAGACTAGACAGACAAGACTAGACAGACAAGACTAGACAGACAAGACTAGACAGACAAGACTAGACAGACAAGACTAGACAGACAAGACTAGACAGACAAGACTAGACAGACAAGACTAGACAGACAAGACTAGACAGACAAGACTAGACAGACAAGACTAGACAGACAAGACTAGACAGACAAGACTAGACAGACAAGACTAGACAGACAAGACTAGACAGACAAGACTAGACAGACAAGACTAGACAGACAAGACTAGACAGACAAGACTAGACAGACAAGACTAGACAGACAAGACTAGACAGACAAGACTAGACAGACAAGACTAGACAGACAAGACTAGACAGACAAGACTAGACAGACAAGACTAGACAGACAAGACTAGACAGACAAGACTAGACAGACAAGACTAGACAGACAAGACTAGACAGACAAGACTAGACAGACAAGACTAGACAGACAAGACTAGACAGACAAGACTAGACAGACAAGACTAGACAGACAAGACTAGACAGACAAGACTAGACAGACAAGACTAGACAGACAAGACTAGACAGACAAGACTAGACAGACAAGACTAGACAGACAAGACTAGACAGACAAGACTAGACAGACAAGACTAGACAGACAAGACTAGACAGACAAGACTAGACAGACAAGACTAGACAGACAAGACTAGACAGACAAGACTAGACAGACAAGACTAGACAGACAAGACTAGACAGACAAGACTAGACAGACAAGACTAGACAGACAAGACTAGACAGACAAGACTAGACAGACAAGACTAGACAGACAAGACTAGACAGACAAGACTAGACAGACAAGACTAGACAGACAAGACTAGACAGACAAGACTAGACAGACAAGACTAGACAGACAAGACTAGACAGACAAGACTAGACAGACAAGACTAGACAGACAAGACTAGACAGACAAGACTAGACAGACAAGACTAGACAGACAAGACTAGACAGACAAGACTAGACAGACAAGACTAGACAGACAAGACTAGACAGACAAGACTAGACAGACAAGACTAGACAGACAAGACTAGACAGACAAGACTAGACAGACAAGACTAGACAGACAAGACTAGACAGACAAGACTAGACAGACAAGACTAGACAGACAAGACTAGACAGACAAGACTAGACAGACAAGACTAGACAGACAAGACTAGACAGACAAGACTAGACAGACAAGACTAGACAGACAAGACTAGACAGACAAGACTAGACAGACAAGACTAGACAGACAAGACTAGACAGACAAGACTAGACAGACAAGACTAGACAGACAAGACTAGACAGACAAGACTAGACAGACAAGACTAGACAGACAAGACTAGACAGACAAGACTAGACAGACAAGACTAGACAGACAAGACTAGACAGACAAGACTAGACAGACAAGACTAGACAGACAAGACTAGACAGACAAGACTAGACAGACAAGACTAGACAGACAAGACTAGACAGACAAGACTAGACAGACAAGACTAGACAGACAAGACTAGACAGACAAGACTAGACAGACAAGACTAGACAGACAAGACTAGACAGACAAGACTAGACAGACAAGACTAGACAGACAAGACTAGACAGACAAGACTAGACAGACAAGACTAGACAGACAAGACTAGACAGACAAGACTAGACAGACAAGACTAGACAGACAAGACTAGACAGACAAGACTAGACAGACAAGACTAGACAGACAAGACTAGACAGACAAGACTAGACAGACAAGACTAGACAGACAAGACTAGACAGACAAGACTAGACAGACAAGACTAGACAGACAAGACTAGACAGACAAGACTAGACAGACAAGACTAGACAGACAAGACTAGACAGACAAGACTAGACAGACAAGACTAGACAGACAAGACTAGACAGACAAGACTAGACAGACAAGACTAGACAGACAAGACTAGACAGACAAGACTAGACAGACAAGACTAGACAGACAAGACTAGACAGACAAGACTAGACAGACAAGACTAGACAGACAAGACTAGACAGACAAGACTAGACAGACAAGACTAGACAGACAAGACTAGACAGACAAGACTAGACAGACAAGACTAGACAGACAAGACTAGACAGACAAGACTAGACAGACAAGACTAGACAGACAAGACTAGACAGACAAGACTAGACAGACAAGACTAGACAGACAAGACTAGACAGACAAGACTAGACAGACAAGACTAGACAGACAAGACTAGACAGACAAGACTAGACAGACAAGACTAGACAGACAAGACTAGACAGACAAGACTAGACAGACAAGACTAGACAGACAAGACTAGACAGACAAGACTAGACAGACAAGACTAGACAGACAAGACTAGACAGACAAGACTAGACAGACAAGACTAGACAGACAAGACTAGACAGACAAGACTAGACAGACAAGACTAGACAGACAAGACTAGACAGACAAGACTAGACAGACAAGACTAGACAGACAAGACTAGACAGACAAGACTAGACAGACAAGACTAGACAGACAAGACTAGACAGACAAGACTAGACAGACAAGACTAGACAGACAAGACTAGACAGACAAGACTAGACAGACAAGACTAGACAGACAAGACTAGACAGACAAGACTAGACAGACAAGACTAGACAGACAAGACTAGACAGACAAGACTAGACAGACAAGACTAGACAGACAAGACTAGACAGACAAGACTAGACAGACAAGACTAGACAGACAAGACTAGACAGACAAGACTAGACAGACAAGACTAGACAGACAAGACTAGACAGACAAGACTAGACAGACAAGACTAGACAGACAAGACTAGACAGACAAGACTAGACAGACAAGACTAGACAGACAAGACTAGACAGACAAGACTAGACAGACAAGACTAGACAGACAAGACTAGACAGACAAGACTAGACAGACAAGACTAGACAGACAAGACTAGACAGACAAGACTAGACAGACAAGACTAGACAGACAAGACTAGACAGACAAGACTAGACAGACAAGACTAGACAGACAAGACTAGACAGACAAGACTAGACAGACAAGACTAGACAGACAAGACTAGACAGACAAGACTAGACAGACAAGACTAGACAGACAAGACTAGACAGACAAGACTAGACAGACAAGACTAGACAGACAAGACTAGACAGACAAGACTAGACAGACAAGACTAGACAGACAAGACTAGACAGACAAGACTAGACAGACAAGACTAGACAGACAAGACTAGACAGACAAGACTAGACAGACAAGACTAGACAGACAAGACTAGACAGACAAGACTAGACAGACAAGACTAGACAGACAAGACTAGACAGACAAGACTAGACAGACAAGACTAGACAGACAAGACTAGACAGACAAGACTAGACAGACAAGACTAGACAGACAAGACTAGACAGACAAGACTAGACAGACAAGACTAGACAGACAAGACTAGACAGACAAGACTAGACAGACAAGACTAGACAGACAAGACTAGACAGACAAGACTAGACAGACAAGACTAGACAGACAAGACTAGACAGACAAGACTAGACAGACAAGACTAGACAGACAAGACTAGACAGACAAGACTAGACAGACAAGACTAGACAGACAAGACTAGACAGACAAGACTAGACAGACAAGACTAGACAGACAAGACTAGACAGACAAGACTAGACAGACAAGACTAGACAGACAAGACTAGACAGACAAGACTAGACAGACAAGACTAGACAGACAAGACTAGACAGACAAGACTAGACAGACAAGACTAGACAGACAAGACTAGACAGACAAGACTAGACAGACAAGACTAGACAGACAAGACTAGACAGACAAGACTAGACAGACAAGACTAGACAGACAAGACTAGACAGACAAGACTAGACAGACAAGACTAGACAGACAAGACTAGACAGACAAGACTAGACAGACAAGACTAGACAGACAAGACTAGACAGACAAGACTAGACAGACAAGACTAGACAGACAAGACTAGACAGACAAGACTAGACAGACAAGACTAGACAGACAAGACTAGACAGACAAGACTAGACAGACAAGACTAGACAGACAAGACTAGACAGACAAGACTAGACAGACAAGACTAGACAGACAAGACTAGACAGACAAGACTAGACAGACAAGACTAGACAGACAAGACTAGACAGACAAGACTAGACAGACAAGACTAGACAGACAAGACTAGACAGACAAGACTAGACAGACAAGACTAGACAGACAAGACTAGACAGACAAGACTAGACAGACAAGACTAGACAGACAAGACTAGACAGACAAGACTAGACAGACAAGACTAGACAGACAAGACTAGACAGACAAGACTAGACAGACAAGACTAGACAGACAAGACTAGACAGACAAGACTAGACAGACAAGACTAGACAGACAAGACTAGACAGACAAGACTAGACAGACAAGACTAGACAGACAAGACTAGACAGACAAGACTAGACAGACAAGACTAGACAGACAAGACTAGACAGACAAGACTAGACAGACAAGACTAGACAGACAAGACTAGACAGACAAGACTAGACAGACAAGACTAGACAGACAAGACTAGACAGACAAGACTAGACAGACAAGACTAGACAGACAAGACTAGACAGACAAGACTAGACAGACAAGACTAGACAGACAAGACTAGACAGACAAGACTAGACAGACAAGACTAGACAGACAAGACTAGACAGACAAGACTAGACAGACAAGACTAGACAGACAAGACTAGACAGACAAGACTAGACAGACAAGACTAGACAGACAAGACTAGACAGACAAGACTAGACAGACAAGACTAGACAGACAAGACTAGACAGACAAGACTAGACAGACAAGACTAGACAGACAAGACTAGACAGACAAGACTAGACAGACAAGACTAGACAGACAAGACTAGACAGACAAGACTAGACAGACAAGACTAGACAGACAAGACTAGACAGACAAGACTAGACAGACAAGACTAGACAGACAAGACTAGACAGACAAGACTAGACAGACAAGACTAGACAGACAAGACTAGACAGACAAGACTAGACAGACAAGACTAGACAGACAAGACTAGACAGACAAGACTAGACAGACAAGACTAGACAGACAAGACTAGACAGACAAGACTAGACAGACAAGACTAGACAGACAAGACTAGACAGACAAGACTAGACAGACAAGACTAGACAGACAAGACTAGACAGACAAGACTAGACAGACAAGACTAGACAGACAAGACTAGACAGACAAGACTAGACAGACAAGACTAGACAGACAAGACTAGACAGACAAGACTAGACAGACAAGACTAGACAGACAAGACTAGACAGACAAGACTAGACAGACAAGACTAGACAGACAAGACTAGACAGACAAGACTAGACAGACAAGACTAGACAGACAAGACTAGACAGACAAGACTAGACAGACAAGACTAGACAGACAAGACTAGACAGACAAGACTAGACAGACAAGACTAGACAGACAAGACTAGACAGACAAGACTAGACAGACAAGACTAGACAGACAAGACTAGACAGACAAGACTAGACAGACAAGACTAGACAGACAAGACTAGACAGACAAGACTAGACAGACAAGACTAGACAGACAAGACTAGACAGACAAGACTAGACAGACAAGACTAGACAGACAAGACTAGACAGACAAGACTAGACAGACAAGACTAGACAGACAAGACTAGACAGACAAGACTAGACAGACAAGACTAGACAGACAAGACTAGACAGACAAGACTAGACAGACAAGACTAGACAGACAAGACTAGACAGACAAGACTAGACAGACAAGACTAGACAGACAAGACTAGACAGACAAGACTAGACAGACAAGACTAGACAGACAAGACTAGACAGACAAGACTAGACAGACAAGACTAGACAGACAAGACTAGACAGACAAGACTAGACAGACAAGACTAGACAGACAAGACTAGACAGACAAGACTAGACAGACAAGACTAGACAGACAAGACTAGACAGACAAGACTAGACAGACAAGACTAGACAGACAAGACTAGACAGACAAGACTAGACAGACAAGACTAGACAGACAAGACTAGACAGACAAGACTAGACAGACAAGACTAGACAGACAAGACTAGACAGACAAGACTAGACAGACAAGACTAGACAGACAAGACTAGACAGACAAGACTAGACAGACAAGACTAGACAGACAAGACTAGACAGACAAGACTAGACAGACAAGACTAGACAGACAAGACTAGACAGACAAGACTAGACAGACAAGACTAGACAGACAAGACTAGACAGACAAGACTAGACAGACAAGACTAGACAGACAAGACTAGACAGACAAGACTAGACAGACAAGACTAGACAGACAAGACTAGACAGACAAGACTAGACAGACAAGACTAGACAGACAAGACTAGACAGACAAGACTAGACAGACAAGACTAGACAGACAAGACTAGACAGACAAGACTAGACAGACAAGACTAGACAGACAAGACTAGACAGACAAGACTAGACAGACAAGACTAGACAGACAAGACTAGACAGACAAGACTAGACAGACAAGACTAGACAGACAAGACTAGACAGACAAGACTAGACAGACAAGACTAGACAGACAAGACTAGACAGACAAGACTAGACAGACAAGACTAGACAGACAAGACTAGACAGACAAGACTAGACAGACAAGACTAGACAGACAAGACTAGACAGACAAGACTAGACAGACAAGACTAGACAGACAAGACTAGACAGACAAGACTAGACAGACAAGACTAGACAGACAAGACTAGACAGACAAGACTAGACAGACAAGACTAGACAGACAAGACTAGACAGACAAGACTAGACAGACAAGACTAGACAGACAAGACTAGACAGACAAGACTAGACAGACAAGACTAGACAGACAAGACTAGACAGACAAGACTAGACAGACAAGACTAGACAGACAAGACTAGACAGACAAGACTAGACAGACAAGACTAGACAGACAAGACTAGACAGACAAGACTAGACAGACAAGACTAGACAGACAAGACTAGACAGACAAGACTAGACAGACAAGACTAGACAGACAAGACTAGACAGACAAGACTAGACAGACAAGACTAGACAGACAAGACTAGACAGACAAGACTAGACAGACAAGACTAGACAGACAAGACTAGACAGACAAGACTAGACAGACAAGACTAGACAGACAAGACTAGACAGACAAGACTAGACAGACAAGACTAGACAGACAAGACTAGACAGACAAGACTAGACAGACAAGACTAGACAGACAAGACTAGACAGACAAGACTAGACAGACAAGACTAGACAGACAAGACTAGACAGACAAGACTAGACAGACAAGACTAGACAGACAAGACTAGACAGACAAGACTAGACAGACAAGACTAGACAGACAAGACTAGACAGACAAGACTAGACAGACAAGACTAGACAGACAAGACTAGACAGACAAGACTAGACAGACAAGACTAGACAGACAAGACTAGACAGACAAGACTAGACAGACAAGACTAGACAGACAAGACTAGACAGACAAGACTAGACAGACAAGACTAGACAGACAAGACTAGACAGACAAGACTAGACAGACAAGACTAGACAGACAAGACTAGACAGACAAGACTAGACAGACAAGACTAGACAGACAAGACTAGACAGACAAGACTAGACAGACAAGACTAGACAGACAAGACTAGACAGACAAGACTAGACAGACAAGACTAGACAGACAAGACTAGACAGACAAGACTAGACAGACAAGACTAGACAGACAAGACTAGACAGACAAGACTAGACAGACAAGACTAGACAGACAAGACTAGACAGACAAGACTAGACAGACAAGACTAGACAGACAAGACTAGACAGACAAGACTAGACAGACAAGACTAGACAGACAAGACTAGACAGACAAGACTAGACAGACAAGACTAGACAGACAAGACTAGACAGACAAGACTAGACAGACAAGACTAGACAGACAAGACTAGACAGACAAGACTAGACAGACAAGACTAGACAGACAAGACTAGACAGACAAGACTAGACAGACAAGACTAGACAGACAAGACTAGACAGACAAGACTAGACAGACAAGACTAGACAGACAAGACTAGACAGACAAGACTAGACAGACAAGACTAGACAGACAAGACTAGACAGACAAGACTAGACAGACAAGACTAGACAGACAAGACTAGACAGACAAGACTAGACAGACAAGACTAGACAGACAAGACTAGACAGACAAGACTAGACAGACAAGACTAGACAGACAAGACTAGACAGACAAGACTAGACAGACAAGACTAGACAGACAAGACTAGACAGACAAGACTAGACAGACAAGACTAGACAGACAAGACTAGACAGACAAGACTAGACAGACAAGACTAGACAGACAAGACTAGACAGACAAGACTAGACAGACAAGACTAGACAGACAAGACTAGACAGACAAGACTAGACAGACAAGACTAGACAGACAAGACTAGACAGACAAGACTAGACAGACAAGACTAGACAGACAAGACTAGACAGACAAGACTAGACAGACAAGACTAGACAGACAAGACTAGACAGACAAGACTAGACAGACAAGACTAGACAGACAAGACTAGACAGACAAGACTAGACAGACAAGACTAGACAGACAAGACTAGACAGACAAGACTAGACAGACAAGACTAGACAGACAAGACTAGACAGACAAGACTAGACAGACAAGACTAGACAGACAAGACTAGACAGACAAGACTAGACAGACAAGACTAGACAGACAAGACTAGACAGACAAGACTAGACAGACAAGACTAGACAGACAAGACTAGACAGACAAGACTAGACAGACAAGACTAGACAGACAAGACTAGACAGACAAGACTAGACAGACAAGACTAGACAGACAAGACTAGACAGACAAGACTAGACAGACAAGACTAGACAGACAAGACTAGACAGACAAGACTAGACAGACAAGACTAGACAGACAAGACTAGACAGACAAGACTAGACAGACAAGACTAGACAGACAAGACTAGACAGACAAGACTAGACAGACAAGACTAGACAGACAAGACTAGACAGACAAGACTAGACAGACAAGACTAGACAGACAAGACTAGACAGACAAGACTAGACAGACAAGACTAGACAGACAAGACTAGACAGACAAGACTAGACAGACAAGACTAGACAGACAAGACTAGACAGACAAGACTAGACAGACAAGACTAGACAGACAAGACTAGACAGACAAGACTAGACAGACAAGACTAGACAGACAAGACTAGACAGACAAGACTAGACAGACAAGACTAGACAGACAAGACTAGACAGACAAGACTAGACAGACAAGACTAGACAGACAAGACTAGACAGACAAGACTAGACAGACAAGACTAGACAGACAAGACTAGACAGACAAGACTAGACAGACAAGACTAGACAGACAAGACTAGACAGACAAGACTAGACAGACAAGACTAGACAGACAAGACTAGACAGACAAGACTAGACAGACAAGACTAGACAGACAAGACTAGACAGACAAGACTAGACAGACAAGACTAGACAGACAAGACTAGACAGACAAGACTAGACAGACAAGACTAGACAGACAAGACTAGACAGACAAGACTAGACAGACAAGACTAGACAGACAAGACTAGACAGACAAGACTAGACAGACAAGACTAGACAGACAAGACTAGACAGACAAGACTAGACAGACAAGACTAGACAGACAAGACTAGACAGACAAGACTAGACAGACAAGACTAGACAGACAAGACTAGACAGACAAGACTAGACAGACAAGACTAGACAGACAAGACTAGACAGACAAGACTAGACAGACAAGACTAGACAGACAAGACTAGACAGACAAGACTAGACAGACAAGACTAGACAGACAAGACTAGACAGACAAGACTAGACAGACAAGACTAGACAGACAAGACTAGACAGACAAGACTAGACAGACAAGACTAGACAGACAAGACTAGACAGACAAGACTAGACAGACAAGACTAGACAGACAAGACTAGACAGACAAGACTAGACAGACAAGACTAGACAGACAAGACTAGACAGACAAGACTAGACAGACAAGACTAGACAGACAAGACTAGACAGACAAGACTAGACAGACAAGACTAGACAGACAAGACTAGACAGACAAGACTAGACAGACAAGACTAGACAGACAAGACTAGACAGACAAGACTAGACAGACAAGACTAGACAGACAAGACTAGACAGACAAGACTAGACAGACAAGACTAGACAGACAAGACTAGACAGACAAGACTAGACAGACAAGACTAGACAGACAAGACTAGACAGACAAGACTAGACAGACAAGACTAGACAGACAAGACTAGACAGACAAGACTAGACAGACAAGACTAGACAGACAAGACTAGACAGACAAGACTAGACAGACAAGACTAGACAGACAAGACTAGACAGACAAGACTAGACAGACAAGACTAGACAGACAAGACTAGACAGACAAGACTAGACAGACAAGACTAGACAGACAAGACTAGACAGACAAGACTAGACAGACAAGACTAGACAGACAAGACTAGACAGACAAGACTAGACAGACAAGACTAGACAGACAAGACTAGACAGACAAGACTAGACAGACAAGACTAGACAGACAAGACTAGACAGACAAGACTAGACAGACAAGACTAGACAGACAAGACTAGACAGACAAGACTAGACAGACAAGACTAGACAGACAAGACTAGACAGACAAGACTAGACAGACAAGACTAGACAGACAAGACTAGACAGACAAGACTAGACAGACAAGACTAGACAGACAAGACTAGACAGACAAGACTAGACAGACAAGACTAGACAGACAAGACTAGACAGACAAGACTAGACAGACAAGACTAGACAGACAAGACTAGACAGACAAGACTAGACAGACAAGACTAGACAGACAAGACTAGACAGACAAGACTAGACAGACAAGACTAGACAGACAAGACTAGACAGACAAGACTAGACAGACAAGACTAGACAGACAAGACTAGACAGACAAGACTAGACAGACAAGACTAGACAGACAAGACTAGACAGACAAGACTAGACAGACAAGACTAGACAGACAAGACTAGACAGACAAGACTAGACAGACAAGACTAGACAGACAAGACTAGACAGACAAGACTAGACAGACAAGACTAGACAGACAAGACTAGACAGACAAGACTAGACAGACAAGACTAGACAGACAAGACTAGACAGACAAGACTAGACAGACAAGACTAGACAGACAAGACTAGACAGACAAGACTAGACAGACAAGACTAGACAGACAAGACTAGACAGACAAGACTAGACAGACAAGACTAGACAGACAAGACTAGACAGACAAGACTAGACAGACAAGACTAGACAGACAAGACTAGACAGACAAGACTAGACAGACAAGACTAGACAGACAAGACTAGACAGACAAGACTAGACAGACAAGACTAGACAGACAAGACTAGACAGACAAGACTAGACAGACAAGACTAGACAGACAAGACTAGACAGACAAGACTAGACAGACAAGACTAGACAGACAAGACTAGACAGACAAGACTAGACAGACAAGACTAGACAGACAAGACTAGACAGACAAGACTAGACAGACAAGACTAGACAGACAAGACTAGACAGACAAGACTAGACAGACAAGACTAGACAGACAAGACTAGACAGACAAGACTAGACAGACAAGACTAGACAGACAAGACTAGACAGACAAGACTAGACAGACAAGACTAGACAGACAAGACTAGACAGACAAGACTAGACAGACAAGACTAGACAGACAAGACTAGACAGACAAGACTAGACAGACAAGACTAGACAGACAAGACTAGACAGACAAGACTAGACAGACAAGACTAGACAGACAAGACTAGACAGACAAGACTAGACAGACAAGACTAGACAGACAAGACTAGACAGACAAGACTAGACAGACAAGACTAGACAGACAAGACTAGACAGACAAGACTAGACAGACAAGACTAGACAGACAAGACTAGACAGACAAGACTAGACAGACAAGACTAGACAGACAAGACTAGACAGACAAGACTAGACAGACAAGACTAGACAGACAAGACTAGACAGACAAGACTAGACAGACAAGACTAGACAGACAAGACTAGACAGACAAGACTAGACAGACAAGACTAGACAGACAAGACTAGACAGACAAGACTAGACAGACAAGACTAGACAGACAAGACTAGACAGACAAGACTAGACAGACAAGACTAGACAGACAAGACTAGACAGACAAGACTAGACAGACAAGACTAGACAGACAAGACTAGACAGACAAGACTAGACAGACAAGACTAGACAGACAAGACTAGACAGACAAGACTAGACAGACAAGACTAGACAGACAAGACTAGACAGACAAGACTAGACAGACAAGACTAGACAGACAAGACTAGACAGACAAGACTAGACAGACAAGACTAGACAGACAAGACTAGACAGACAAGACTAGACAGACAAGACTAGACAGACAAGACTAGACAGACAAGACTAGACAGACAAGACTAGACAGACAAGACTAGACAGACAAGACTAGACAGACAAGACTAGACAGACAAGACTAGACAGACAAGACTAGACAGACAAGACTAGACAGACAAGACTAGACAGACAAGACTAGACAGACAAGACTAGACAGACAAGACTAGACAGACAAGACTAGACAGACAAGACTAGACAGACAAGACTAGACAGACAAGACTAGACAGACAAGACTAGACAGACAAGACTAGACAGACAAGACTAGACAGACAAGACTAGACAGACAAGACTAGACAGACAAGACTAGACAGACAAGACTAGACAGACAAGACTAGACAGACAAGACTAGACAGACAAGACTAGACAGACAAGACTAGACAGACAAGACTAGACAGACAAGACTAGACAGACAAGACTAGACAGACAAGACTAGACAGACAAGACTAGACAGACAAGACTAGACAGACAAGACTAGACAGACAAGACTAGACAGACAAGACTAGACAGACAAGACTAGACAGACAAGACTAGACAGACAAGACTAGACAGACAAGACTAGACAGACAAGACTAGACAGACAAGACTAGACAGACAAGACTAGACAGACAAGACTAGACAGACAAGACTAGACAGACAAGACTAGACAGACAAGACTAGACAGACAAGACTAGACAGACAAGACTAGACAGACAAGACTAGACAGACAAGACTAGACAGACAAGACTAGACAGACAAGACTAGACAGACAAGACTAGACAGACAAGACTAGACAGACAAGACTAGACAGACAAGACTAGACAGACAAGACTAGACAGACAAGACTAGACAGACAAGACTAGACAGACAAGACTAGACAGACAAGACTAGACAGACAAGACTAGACAGACAAGACTAGACAGACAAGACTAGACAGACAAGACTAGACAGACAAGACTAGACAGACAAGACTAGACAGACAAGACTAGACAGACAAGACTAGACAGACAAGACTAGACAGACAAGACTAGACAGACAAGACTAGACAGACAAGACTAGACAGACAAGACTAGACAGACAAGACTAGACAGACAAGACTAGACAGACAAGACTAGACAGACAAGACTAGACAGACAAGACTAGACAGACAAGACTAGACAGACAAGACTAGACAGACAAGACTAGACAGACAAGACTAGACAGACAAGACTAGACAGACAAGACTAGACAGACAAGACTAGACAGACAAGACTAGACAGACAAGACTAGACAGACAAGACTAGACAGACAAGACTAGACAGACAAGACTAGACAGACAAGACTAGACAGACAAGACTAGACAGACAAGACTAGACAGACAAGACTAGACAGACAAGACTAGACAGACAAGACTAGACAGACAAGACTAGACAGACAAGACTAGACAGACAAGACTAGACAGACAAGACTAGACAGACAAGACTAGACAGACAAGACTAGACAGACAAGACTAGACAGACAAGACTAGACAGACAAGACTAGACAGACAAGACTAGACAGACAAGACTAGACAGACAAGACTAGACAGACAAGACTAGACAGACAAGACTAGACAGACAAGACTAGACAGACAAGACTAGACAGACAAGACTAGACAGACAAGACTAGACAGACAAGACTAGACAGACAAGACTAGACAGACAAGACTAGACAGACAAGACTAGACAGACAAGACTAGACAGACAAGACTAGACAGACAAGACTAGACAGACAAGACTAGACAGACAAGACTAGACAGACAAGACTAGACAGACAAGACTAGACAGACAAGACTAGACAGACAAGACTAGACAGACAAGACTAGACAGACAAGACTAGACAGACAAGACTAGACAGACAAGGACTAGACAGACAAGACTAGACAGACAAGACTAGACAGACAAGACTAGACAGACAAGACTAGACAGACAAGACTAGACAGACAAGACTAGACAGACAAGACTAGACAGACAAGACTAGACAGACAAGACTAGACAGACAAGACTAGACAGACAAGACTAGACAGACAAGACTAGACAGACAAGACTAGACAGACAAGACTAGCCAGACAAGACTAGACAGACAAGACTAGACAGACAAGACTAGACAGACAAGACTAGACAGACTAGACTAGACAGACAACACTAGACAGACAAGACTAGACACACAAGACTAGACAGACAAGACTAGACAGACAAGACTAGACAGACAAGACTAGACAGACAAGACTAGACAGACAACACTAGACAGACAAGACTAGACAGACAAGACTAGACAGACAAGACTAGACAGACAAGACTAGACAGACAAGACTAGACAGACAAGACTAGACAAACAAAACAAGACACACAAGACGAGACAGACAAGACTAGACAGACAAGACTAGACAGACAAGACTAGACACCCGGGCAGAGACACCTTCTCTGAAGGGGAGCATACCCCGACCGGGCGCCTCCCAGGTGGCGGATAGGGAAAGCTCGCCAGAAATGGAGGGTACCGGGGAAATAAAATACTCGGGGCGGACCAAAGCCAAGGGAAGGTACCCTTGTAAAACTAAACCATTAATCAAGATGAGCAACGTTCAAAACCAAATTTACCCTAGGTGAGTTCCAATCTCACCACCGATTCCGATCGAGTGAAAGCCTCGGTGGTCGGTGCACGCCCCACGGATTCTGGGGGGGAGCAAAATGTTGCTGAGATATTAGTTGTTGACAGCCAAGAGAACAGTGCGGGGGGTTTCGTGCTGCCATCACTGAAGCCAATAGAGTTGGGTCCGGGATTGGGACCACCAATCCACCCACACAAGAGCGGCAGCGAAGGTGATCTTCCTAGTGTAGGACTTCGCCTTGAGACACCGCAATACATGAAGATGGGCTGTCTAATAAGAAAGCTCACGGACTTCGTTGAACCGAAAATGAACGTCCACAAGGAGATAAAAAGACTGGTGGCTAGCATACAATCAGTGTATGATAGAGTCGGAGTTGAGCTACACACCGTTTCTAACGAAACGCAAACCAGCCCGACCGTACAGAGAAGTTGGGCACAGGTTGGTGGAACACCAGACAAGGCGCAAGGGATTCAGGACGGATCCAACATGAAGAAGAGAAAGACCACGTCCCCTCATAACAACCAACTGCGGGCGGTCAAACAAGCACAGAGGCGTGCTAACACCGTGCCAATAACACCCCCAAAAATCGTGAATTCGAATTCGAGAGGGGAAACCAGCGGAAGCGACACCAGGCGGGTGGAGATACCTCCTCAAGCGACTCCCGATCCGGGGCGTGAGCGGCAGAAAAAGCAGGCAGAAACATCCGCTGGTGTAGTCCGTGTGGAAGAACAATGGCAGCAGGCCGGCCGGAGAAAGAAGAAGAAGAAAAAGAAGGGACCGGCAAAAATTCGACGGAAACCACTTCCGCCGAACTCGATAGTGATCCACAAGGCGCAGGACGAGACGACCTACGCCGCCATAATACAGAAGGTGAAGACAGACCCTGCCCTGAAAGACATCGGGCAGAAAGTGGAAAGAATGAGGAGGACGGCAGGAGGCAACCTGCTGATCATGTTTGAGAGAACAGAAGAGAAGGAGATGGAGACCTACCGGGCAACCATTAGGGAAACCCTCAAAGACGAAGCTACAGTGGAGATGAAGATCCCGGAGTCGGAGATAGAAGTCAGAGACTTGGACGAATGGGCGAACAAGGAAGAAGTGGTCAAAATTCTGAAAGACCACATCCCGGACCTGAAGGACCTCGCCACAGATGCGGTGAAATCCCTAAGGAAGAGCTGGGCCTCGACGCAGATCGCGGTGGTCAGCCTGCCGGCGGTTCACGCGAGGAAAGCGGCGGAGCTTGGCAAGATCAAAGTAGGCTGGGGCACAGTCCGCATCCGAGAGAAAGTGTCACCAAGCAGATGCTTCAAGTGCTGGCATTTTGGCCACAAAGCTCTTGAATGCAGAAAAAGAGTAGACCGCAGCAAGACCTGCTTTAAATGCGGCCAAGAAGGCCACAAGGCTACAACGTGCAAGGAGCCTCTAAACTGCATTCTCTGCAGGGAGAAGGATCCACAGAGTGACTGTAGACATACAGCCGGGGGATGGAAATGCCCCATCTTCCAAAATGCCAGAAGAGCCGCCCTGAATATCCAAAATGAGAGTACTCCAACTTAATCTCAACCATTGCAGGGCAGCCCAGGACTTGCTCACTCAGCGAGTAAGAGAACTGGGCGTCGAGGTAGCTATGCTGTGCGAGCAGTACGGCGACCTGGAAACCCAACCATGGGTCTCAGACAGCACCAAAAAGGCAGCAATATCTGCATGTGGTAGACTGCCCTTCGAACAGCTACCAACTAACCCAACTACATGGTTCATTAGGGCCAAGATAGGAGGGGTGCACCTATATAGCTGCTATGCTCCACCGAGTGCTTCAATTGCAGAGTTCGAGAACTTCCTGGACACTCTAGCAGAGGACGCGAGAAGACATGATCCAGTAGCAATCACAGGAGATTTCAATGCCTGGTCCATTGAATGGGGCAGCCGCGAGACAGACAGAAGAGGGGAAGCTCTACAGGAGGCTTTCTCAACACTAAACCTCATTCTCATTAACAAGGGAACCACGAGTACCTACCGTAAAGGCGCCGCGAACTCCATTATCGACCTGACATTCATTAGCAGCTTCCTCGCAAAAGGGGGTTGTGAATGGAAGGTTGATGAGGAGTTCACAAATAGCGACCATCAAGCTATAATCTGGGAACTTACCACCAACCCCAGAAGCGGGTGGCGTCAAAGAATCGCAAGGAGGCAGCCAATGGGCTGGAATACCAAATGCTTCGATGCAGAGACCTTCAGACTGATGATGAGGGGATCATCAGTGCCTCAGACAACAACTGCTGAGGGCATCACAGAAGAGGTGGCAGCGTCCCTGGAGGTAGCCAGCGACGCGTCGATGCCAAGGTGTCGCCCCAACAACGGACGAGCACCAGTCCACTGGTGGAACTCTACCATCGCACAACATCGGCGAGAGTGCCTTAAGGCAAGGAGACAACACCAGCGCGCTCGGAAGAGAGACAGGGCCTCAACAGAGGAACTGAGACGAAACTACGAAGAAAAAAGGCGTCTTCTCAGAAACTCCATCAACTCGAGTAAACGAGAATGTTGGAAGGAACTCTGTGCGGAAGTGGACCGGGACCCGTGGGGCAGGCCGTATAAAACGGTCATGCATAGGATAAAAAGCCTACCCGCAACAACACCAACTTGTCCCGACATGCTGCTCAGAATAGTTGCACACCTATTTCCAGAGAAACCAGAACTCCCCGATTACCACTAGGAGGATGTAGTGGACATTCCCGGAGTCACCATAGAAGAGCTCACGAAGGCTTGCACTAGATTGCAGAATGGCAAGGCGCCAGGACAAAGCGGCATACCCAACATCGCACTCAAAAGTGCAATTGCTGTGAGACCAGACATGTTCATAAGCATGTACGACGCCTGCCTACAACAAGGAGTATTTCCGACTCGATGGAAGCAGCAAAGGTTGGTTCTTCTCCCAAAAGGGAAGAAACCACCGGACGACCCAGCATCTTTTCGTCCACTTTGCATGCTGGATTCGGAGGGAAAAAACCTGGAGCGGATAGTGGCCGACAGAATGGAGAAATACATTGATCCTCAACTCTCTGAATTCCAATTCGGATTCAGGAAGGGGAGATCGACCATCGACACGCTGGAATTCGTCACGAACATCGCAAAGGAAGCCATCTCAAGAAAGAGATGGAAAGGCGGTTCCAAGAAATATTGCCTCATCGTCACCCTAGACATCAAGAACGCGTTCAACTCGGCCCGGTGGGATCGAGTTTTGGAGGCCCTTGAAACCATGGGTGTGCCCTACTACCTACGAAGGATGGTCAGATCGTACTTCAGCGATCGATTTCTGCACTACGAGACGGAGCAGGGACCAGCGGTGCACCGGGTCACGGGAGGGGTACCTCAGGGCTCTGTCCTGGGGCCACTCTTGTGCAACGTCATGTACGACGGTCTACTCCACCTTGAATTACCGGCGAACACAACACTCGTGGCTTTCGCGGACGACGTGGCGGTTGTCCTTGTGGCGAAACATCTGGAAGAGCTGGAAGCCGCATTCTCCATCACCATCAGGAGGATAAGACAGTGGATGCGATCGGCAGACCTGTCTTTGGCGGAACATAAGACCGAAGCACTCCTAGTGAGTAGCCGGAAGAAAATGGAGACCATCACCATAAGGGTAGGCGACCACGACATCCAGTCGCAACCCCACATCCGGTACCTAGGAGTGGTCTTGGATGCGAGGCTCAACTACAAGGAGCATATCACCACCGCGAGTAGGAAGGCAGCAGCAGTTCAGGGCGCGTTGTCACGAATAGTGCCCAACATCGGAGGCCCCCGGCAAATCCGGAGACGACTACTGGCAACCGTAGTTACCTCCATCCTGCTATACGGAGCACCAGTGTGGGCCACATCGCTAGAATTAACAACCTACCGCAAGATAATGTCATCAGTCCAGCGGCTCTCAGCGATAAAAGTGGCGTCAGCTTACCGAACGGTATCACACGATGCGGTCAATGTCGTTGCATCATGCCCGCCTATCGACATCTTAGCAGGAGAACGACAACGGCAACATCGGAGGAAGAAGAAAGAGCAGCGGAAGGTCCTCTGTGACGAGGAGAGACCTGAGAGCCTTCGTCTCTGGCAAGAGAGATGGGACAGCTCGACGAAAGGTCGGTGGACACATCGGCTGATCCCAGATGTCACCAAATGGGTCACTCGCCAGCACGGGGAAGTCGGGTACTACATCACCCAACTCTTGACTGGGCATGGATGCTTTCGGGCCTACCTGCACAGATTCAAGAGAAGCGACTGCCCAAACTGCCATCATTGCCGCGATGTGACCGAAGATGCGGAGCATGTGTTCTTTAAATGCCCCTTCTACGAAGGGACACGGGCGAAACTAGAGAGTTATCTGGACCACACTATCAGTCCAGAAAACATAGTGGAGTGTATGCTTAAGACCCAATCGGCATGGAATAAGATAGCACAGTATGCGGAGTCCATCATCAAGGACCTTCGCACCACGTACGAAGAATAGACGAACATCAAGTAAGAACGCCCCGGCGAAGTAATATTTACAAAGAGTGCCACCGGGGAACCACCGTTCCAGGAGCAGGATTAGAGGTGTTAGGGAAGGTTTAGTGCGGTAAGAGTCCCACATAACTCGCCTGGCAGGTAGAAGGTTTATCCAGGCGAGTACCTTTTGAAGGTTCCCCCCTGCACCTCATTTATCTAAAGACAAAAAAAAAAAAAGACAAGACTAGACAAACAAGACTAGACAGACAAGACTAGACAGACAAGACTAGACAGACAAGACTAGACAGACAAGACTAGACAGACAAGACTAGACAGACAAGACTAGACAGACAAGACTAGACAGACAAGACTAGACAGACAAGACTAGACAGACAAGACTAGACAGACAAGACTAGACAGACAAGACTAGACAGACAAGACTAGACAGACAAGACTAGACAGACAAGACTAGACAGACAAGACTAGACAGACAAGACTAGACAGACAAGACTAGACAGACAAGACTAGACAGACAAGACTAGACAGACAAGACTAGACAGACAAGACTAGACAGACAAGACTAGACAGACAAGACTAGACAGACAAGACTAGACAGACAAGACTAGACAGACAAGACTAGACAGACAAGACTAGACAGACAAGACTAGACAGACAAGACTAGACAGACAAGACTAGACAGACAAGACTAGACAGACAAGACTAGACAGACAAGACTAGACAGACAAGACTAGACAGACAAGACTAGACAGACAAGACTAGACAGACAAGACTAGACAGACAAGACTAGACAGACAAGACTAGACAGACAAGACTAGACAGACAAGACTAGACAGACAAGACTAGACAGACAAGACTAGACAGACAAGACTAGACAGACAAGACTAGACAGACAAGACTAGACAGACAAGACTAGACAGACAAGACTAGACAGACAAGACTAGACAGACAAGACTAGACAGACAAGACTAGACAGACAAGACTAGACAGACAAGACTAGACAGACAAGACTAGACAGACAAGACTAGACAGACAAGACTAGACAGACAAGACTAGACAGACAAGACTAGACAGACAAGACTAGACAGACAAGACTAGACAGACAAGACTAGACAGACAAGACTAGACAGACAAGACTAGACAGACAAGACTAGACAGACAAGACTAGACAGACAAGACTAGACAGACAAGACTAGACAGACAAGACTAGACAGACAAGACTAGACAGACAAGACTAGACAGACAAGACTAGACAGACAAGACTAGACAGACAAGACTAGACAGACAAGACTAGACAGACAAGACTAGACAGACAAGACTAGACAGACAAGACTAGACAGACAAGACTAGACAGACAAGACTAGACAGACAAGACTAGACAGACAAGACTAGACAGACAAGACTAGACAGACAAGACTAGACAGACAAGACTAGACAGACAAGACTAGACAGACAAGACTAGACAGACAAGACTAGACAGACAAGACTAGACAGACAAGACTAGACAGACAAGACTAGACAGACAAGACTAGACAGACAAGACTAGACAGACAAGACTAGACAGACAAGACTAGACAGACAAGACTAGACAGACAAGACTAGACAGACAAGACTAGACAGACAAGACTAGACAGACAAGACTAGACAGACAAGACTAGACAGACAAGACTAGACAGACAAGACTAGACAGACAAGACTAGACAGACAAGACTAGACAGACAAGACTAGACAGACAAGACTAGACAGACAAGACTAGACAGACAAGACTAGACAGACAAGACTAGACAGACAAGACTAGACAGACAAGACTAGACAGACAAGACTAGACAGACAAGACTAGACAGACAAGACTAGACAGACAAGACTAGACAGACAAGACTAGACAGACAAGACTAGACAGACAAGACTAGACAGACAAGACTAGACAGACAAGACTAGACAGACAAGACTAGACAGACAAGACTAGACAGACAAGACTAGACAGACAAGACTAGACAGACAAGACTAGACAGACAAGACTAGACAGACAAGACTAGACAGACAAGACTAGACAGACAAGACTAGACAGACAAGACTAGACAGACAAGACTAGACAGACAAGACTAGACAGACAAGACTAGACAGACAAGACTAGACAGACAAGACTAGACAGACAAGACTAGACAGACAAGACTAGACAGACAAGACTAGACAGACAAGACTAGACAGACAAGACTAGACAGACAAGACTAGACAGACAAGACTAGACAGACAAGACTAGACAGACAAGACTAGACAGACAAGACTAGACAGACAAGACTAGACAGACAAGACTAGACAGACAAGACTAGACAGACAAGACTAGACAGACAAGACTAGACAGACAAGACTAGACAGACAAGACTAGACAGACAAGACTAGACAGACAAGACTAGACAGACAAGACTAGACAGACAAGACTAGACAGACAAGACTAGACAGACAAGACTAGACAGACAAGACTAGACAGACAAGACTAGACAGACAAGACTAGACAGACAAGACTAGACAGACAAGACTAGACAGACAAGACTAGACAGACAAGACTAGACAGACAAGACTAGACAGACAAGACTAGACAGACAAGACTAGACAGACAAGACTAGACAGACAAGACTAGACAGACAAGACTAGACAGACAAGACTAGACAGACAAGACTAGACAGACAAGACTAGACAGACAAGACTAGACAGACAAGACTAGACAGACAAGACTAGACAGACAAGACTAGACAGACAAGACTAGACAGACAAGACTAGACAGACAAGACTAGACAGACAAGACTAGACAGACAAGACTAGACAGACAAGACTAGACAGACAAGACTAGACAGACAAGACTAGACAGACAAGACTAGACAGACAAGACTAGACAGACAAGACTAGACAGACAAGACTAGACAGACAAGACTAGACAGACAAGACTAGACAGACAAGACTAGACAGACAAGACTAGACAGACAAGACTAGACAGACAAGACTAGACAGACAAGACTAGACAGACAAGACTAGACAGACAAGACTAGACAGACAAGACTAGACAGACAAGACTAGACAGACAAGACTAGACAGACAAGACTAGACAGACAAGACTAGACAGACAAGACTAGACAGACAAGACTAGACAGACAAGACTAGACAGACAAGACTAGACAGACAAGACTAGACAGACAAGACTAGACAGACAAGACTAGACAGACAAGACTAGACAGACAAGACTAGACAGACAAGACTAGACAGACAAGACTAGACAGACAAGACTAGACAGACAAGACTAGACAGACAAGACTAGACAGACAAGACTAGACAGACAAGACTAGACAGACAAGACTAGACAGACAAGACTAGACAGACAAGACTAGACAGACAAGACTAGACAGACAAGACTAGACAGACAAGACTAGACAGACAAGACTAGACAGACAAGACTAGACAGACAAGACTAGACAGACAAGACTAGACAGACAAGACTAGACAGACAAGACTAGACAGACAAGACTAGACAGACAAGACTAGACAGACAAGACAAGACAGACAAGACTAGACAGACAAGACTAGACAGACAAGACTAGACAGACAAGACTGGACAGACAAGACTAGACAGACAAGACTAGACAGACAAGACTAGACAGACAAGGCTAGACAGACAAGACTAGACAGACAAGACTAGACAGACAAGACTAGACAGACAAGACTAGACAGACAAGACTAGACAGACAAGACTAGACAGACAAGACTAGACAGACAAGACTAGACAGACAAGACTAGACAGACAAGACTAGACAGACAAGAGTAGACAGACAAGACTAGACAGACAAGACTAGACAGACAAGACTAGACAGACAAGATTAGACAGACAAGACTAGACAGACAAGACTAGACAGACAAGACTAGACAGACAAGACTAGACAGACAAGACTAGACAGACAAGACTAGACAGACAAGACTAGACAGACAAGACTAGACAGACAAGACTAGACAGACAAGACTAGACAGACAAGACTAGACAGACAAGACTAGACAGACAAGACTAGACAGACAAGACTAGACAGACAAGACTAGACAGACAAGACTAGACAGACAAGACTAGACAGACAAGACTAGACAGACAAGACTAGACAGACAAGACTAGACAGACAAGACTAGACAGACAAGACTAGACAGACAAGACTAGACAGACAAGACTAGACAGACAAGACTAGACAGACAAGACTAGACAGACAAGACTAGACAGACAAGACTAGACAGACAAGACTAGACAGACAAGACTAGACAGACAAGACTAGACAGACAAGACTAGACAGACAAGACTAGACAGACAAGACTAGACAGACAAGACTAGACAGACAAGACTAGACAGACAAGACTAGACAGACAAGACTAGACAGACAAGACTAGACAGACAAGACTAGACAGACAAGACTAGACAGACAAGACTAGACAGACAAGACTAGACAGACAAGACTAGACAGACAAGACTAGACAGACAAGACTAGACAGACAAGACTAGACAGACAAGACTAGACAGACAAGACTAGACAGACAAGACTAGACAGACAAGACTAGACAGACAAGACTAGTCAGACAAGACTAGACAGACAAGACTAGAGAGACAAGACTAGACAGACAAGACTAGACAGACAAGACTAGACAGACAAGACTAGACAGACAAGACTAGACAGACAAGACTAGACAGACAAGACTAGACAGACAAGACTAGACAGACAAGACTAGACAGACAAGACTAGACAGACAAGACTGCACAGACAAGACTAGACAGACAAGACTAGACAGACAAGACTAGACAGACAAGACTAGACAGACAAGACTAGACAGACAAGACTAGACAGACAAGACTAGACAGACAAGACTAGACAGACAAGACTAGACAGACAAGACTAGACAGACAAGACTAGACAGACAAGACTAGACAGACTAGACTAGACAGACAAGACTAGACAGAAAACACTAGACAGACAAGACTAGACAGACAAGACTAAACAGACAAGACTAGACAGACAAGACTAGACAGACAAGACTAGACAGACAAGACTAGACAGACAAGACTAGACAGACAAGACTAGACAGACAAGACTAGACAGACAAGACTAGACAGACAAGACTAGACAGACAAGACTAGACAGACAAGACTAAACAGACAAGACTAGACAGACAAGACTAGACAGACAAGACTAGACAGACAAGACTAGACAGACAAGATTAGACAGACAAGACTAGACAGACAAGACTAGACAGACAAGACTAGACAGACAAGACTAGACAGACAAGACTAGACAGACAAGACTAGACAGACAAGACTAGACAGACAAGATTAGATAGACAAGATTTGACAGACAAGACTAGACAGACAAGAATAGACAGGCAAGACTAGATAGACAAGACTAGACAGACAAGACTAGACAGACAAGACTAGACAGACAAGAGTAGACAGACAAGACTAGACAGACAAGACTAGACAGACAAGACTAGACAGACAAGACTAGACAGACAAGACTAGACAGACAAGACTAGACAGACAAGACTAGACAGACAAGACTAGACAAACAAGACTAGACAGACAAGACTAGACAGACAAGACTAGACAGACAAGACTAGACAGACAAGACTAGACAGACAAGACTAGACAGACAAGACTAGACAGACAAGACTAGACAGACAAGACTAGTCTGTCTAGTCTTGTCTGTCTAGTCTTGTCTGTCTAGTCTTGTCTGTCTAGTCTTGTCTGTCTAGTCTTGTCTGTCTAGTCTTGTCTGTCTAGTCTTGTCTGTCTAGTCTTGTCTGTCTTGTCTTGTCTGTCTAGTCTTGTCTGTCTAGTCTTGTTTGTCTAGTCTTGCCTGTCTAGTCTTGTCTGTCTAGTCATGTCTGTCTAGTCTTGTCTGTCTAGCCTTGTCTGTCTAGTCTTGTCTGTCTAGTCTTGTCTGTCTAGTCTTGTCTGTCTAGACTTGTCTGTCAAGTCTTGTCTGTCTAGTCTTGTCTGTCTAGTCTTGTCTGTCTAGTCTCGTCTGTCTAGTCATGTCTGTCTAGTCTTGTCTGTCTAGTCTTGTCTGTCTAGTCTTGTCTGTCTAGTCTTGTCTGTCTAGTCTTGTCTGTCTAGTCTTGCCTGTCTAGTCTTGTCTGTCTAGTCTTGTCTGTCTAGTCTTGTCTGTCTTGTCTTGTCTGTCTAGTCTTGTCTGTCTAGTCTTGTTTGTCTAGTCTTGCCTGTCTAGTCTTGTCTGTCTAGTCATGTCTGTCTAGTCTTGTCTGTCTAGTCTTGTCTGTCTAGTCTTGTCTGTCTAGTCTTGTCTGTCTAGTCTTGTCTGTCTAGACTTGTCTGTCAAGTCTTGTCTGTCTAGTCTTGTCTGTCTAGTCTTGTCTGTCTAGTCTCGTCTGTCTAGTCTTGTCTGTCTAGTCTTGTCTGTCTAGTCTTGTCTGTCTAGTCTTGTCTGTCTAGTCTTGTCTGTCTAGTCTTGCCTGTCTAGTCTTGTCTGTCTAGTCTTGTCTGTCTAGTCTTGTCTGTCTAGTCTTGTCTGTCTAGTCTTGTCTGTCTAGTCTTGTCTGTCTAGTCTTGTCTGTCTAGTCTTGTCTGTCTAGTCTTGTCTGTCTAGTCTTGTCTGTCTAGTCTTGTCTGTCTAGTCTTGTCTGTCTGGTCTTGTCTGTCTAGTATTGTCTGTCTAGTATTGTCTGTCTAGTCTTGTCTGTCTAGTCTTGTCTGTCTAGTCTTGTCTGTCTAGTCTTGTCGGTCTAGTCTTGTCTGTCTAGTCTTGTCTGTCTAGTCCTGTCTGTCTAGTCTTGTCTGTCTAGTCTTGTCTGTCTAGTCTTGTCTGTCTAGTCTTGTCTGTCTAGTCTTTTCTGTCTAGTCTTGTCTGTCTAGTCTTGTCTGTCTAGTCTTGTCTGTCTAGTCTTGTCTGTCTAGTCTTGTCTGTCTAGTCTTGTCTGTCTAGTCTTGTCTGTCTAGTCTTGTCTGTCTAGTCTTGTCCGTCTAGTCTTGTCTCTCTAGTCTTGCCTGTCTAGTCTTGCCTGTCTAGTCTTGTCTGTTTTGGCTTGTCTGTCTAGTCTTGTCTGTCTAGTCTTGTCTGTCTAGTCTTGTCTGTCTAGTCTTGTCTGTCTAGTCTTGTATGTCTAGTCTTGTCTGTCTTGTCTTGTCTGTCTAGTCTTGTCTGTCTAGTCTTGTCTGTCTAGTCTTGCCTGTCTAGTCTTGTCTGTCTAGTCTTGTCTGTCTAGTCTTGTCTGTCTAGTCTTGTCTGTCTAGTCTTGTCTGTTTTGTCTTGTCTGTCTAGTCTTGTCTGTCTAGTCTTGTCTGTCTAGTCTTGACTGTCTAGTCTTGTCTGTCTAGTCTTGTCTGTCTAGTCTTGTCTGTCTAGTCTTGTCTGTCTAGTCTTGTCTGTCTAGTCTTGTCTGTCTAGTCTTGTCTGTCTAGTCTTGTCTGTCTAGTCTTGTCTGTCTAGTCTTGTCTGTCTAGTCTTGTCTGTCTAGTCTTGTCTGTCTAGTCTTGTCTGTCTAGTCTTGTCTGTCTAGTCTTGTCTGTCTAGTCTTGTCTGTCTAGTCTTGTCTGTCTAGTCTTGTCTGTCTAGTCTTGTCTGTCTAGTCTTGTCTGTCTAGTCTTGTCTGTCTAGTCTTGTCTGTCTAGTCTTGTCTGTCTAGTCTTGTCTGTCTAGTCTTGTCTGTCTAGTCTTGTCTGTCTAGTCTTGTCTGTCTAGTCTTGTCTGTCTAGTCTCGTCGGTCTAGTCTTGTCTGTCTAGTCTTGTCTGTCTAGTCTTGTCTGTCTAGTCTTGTCTGTCTAGTCTTGTCTGTCTAGTCTTGTTTGTCTAGTCTTGTCTGTCTAGTCTTGTCTGTCTAGTCTTGTATGTCTATACTTGTCTGTCTAGTCTTGTCGGTCTAGTCTTGTCTGTCTAGCCTTGTCTGTCTAGTCTTGTATGTCTATACTTGTCTGTCTAGTCTTGTCTGTCTAGTCTTGTCTGTCTAGTCTTGTCTGTCTAGTCTTGTCTGTCTAGTCTTGTCTGTCTAGTCTTGTCTGTCTAGTCTTGTCTGTCTAGTCTTGTCTGTCTAGTCTTGTCTGTCTAGTCTTGTCTGTCTAGTCTTGTCTGTCTAGTCTTGTCTGTCTAGTCTTGTCTGTCTAGTCTTGTCTGTCTAGTCTTGTCTGTCTAGTCTTGTCTGTCTAGTCTTGTCTGTCTAGTCTTGCCTGTCTAGTCTTGTCTGTCTAGTCTTGTCTGTCTAGTCTTGTCTGTCTAGTCTTGTCTGTCTAGTCTTGTCTGTCTAGTCTTGTCTGTCTAGTCTTGTCTGTCTAGTCTTGTCTGTTTTGTCATGTCTGTCTAGTCTTGTCTGTCTAGTCTTGTCTGTCTAGTCTTGTCTGTCTAGTCTTGTCTGTCTAGTCTTGTCTGTCTTGTCTTGTCTGTCTAGTCTTGTCTGTCTAGTCTTGTTTGTCTAGTCTTGCCTGTCTAGTCTTGTCTGTCTAGTCATGTCTGTCTAGTCTTGTCTGTCTAGTCTTGTCTGTTTAGTCTTGTCTGTCTAGTCTTGTCTGTCTAGTCTTGTCTGTCTAGACTTGTCTGTCAAGTCTTGTCTGTCTAGTCTTGTCTGTCTAGTCTTGTCTGTCTAGTCTCGTCTGTCTAGTCTTGTCTGTCTAGTCTTGTCTGTCTAGTCTTGTCTGTCTAGTCTTGTCTGTCTAGTCTTGTCTGTCTAGTCTTGTCTGTCTAGTCTTGCCTGTCTAGTCTTGTCTGTCTAGTCTTGTCTGTCTAGTCTTGTCTGTCTAGTCTTGTCTGTCTAGTCTTGTCTGTCTAGTCTTGTCTGTCTAGTCTTGTCTGTCTAGTCTTGTCTGTCTAGTCTTGTCTGTCTAGTCTTGTCTGTCTAGTCTTGTCTGTCTAGTCTTGTCTGTCTAGTCTTGTCTGTCTAGTCTTGTCTGTCTAGTCTTGTCTGTCTAGTATTGTCTGTCTAGTATTGTCTGTCTAGTCTTGTCTGTCTAGTCTTGTCTGTCTAGTCTTGTCTGTCAAGTCTTGTCGGTCTAGTCTTGTCTGTCTAGTCTTGTCTGTCTAGTCTTGTCTGTCTAGTCTTGTCTGTCTAGTCTTGTCTGTCTAGTCTTGTCTGTCTAGTCTTGTCTGTCTAGTCTTTTCTGTCTAGTCTTGTCTGTCTAGTCTTGTCTGTCTAGTCTTGTCTGTCTAGTCTTGTCTGTCTAGTCTTGTCTGTCTAGTCTTGTCTGTCTAGTCTTGTCTGTCTAGTCTTGTCTGTCTAGTCTTGTCTGTCTAGTCTTGTCTGTCTAGTCTTGTCTGTCTAGTCTTGTCTGTCTAGTCTTGTCTGTCTAGTCTTGTCTGTCTAGTCTTGTCTCTCTAGTCTTGCCTGTCTAGTCTTGCCTGTCTAGTCTTGTCTGTTTTGGCTTGTCTGTCTAGTCTTGTCTGTCTAGTCTTGTCTGTCCAGTCTTGTCTGTCTAGTCTTGTCTGTCTAGTCTTGTATGTCTAGTCTTGTCTGTCTTGTCTTGTCTGTCTACTAGTCTTGTCTGTCTAGTCTTGCCTGTCTAGTCTTGTCTGTCTAGTCTTGTCTGTCTAGTCTTGTCTGTCTAGTCTTGTCTGTTTTGTCTTGTCTGTCTAGTCTTGCCTGTCTAGTCTTGTCTGTCTAGTCTTGTCTGTCTAGTCTTGTCTGTCTAGTCTTGTCTGTCTAGTCTTGTATGTCTATACTTGTCTGTCTAGTCTTGTCTGTCTAGTCTTGTCTGTCTAGTCTTGTCTGTCTAGTCTTATCTGTCTAGTCTTGTCTGTCTAGTCTTGTCTGTCTAGTCTTGTCTGTCTAGTCTTGTCTGTCTAGTCTTGTCTGTCTAGTCTTGTCTGTCTAGTCTTGTCTGTCTAGTCTTGTCTGTCTAGTCTTGTCTGTCTAGTCTTGTCTGTTCTAGTCTTGTCTGTCTAGTCTTGTCTGTCTAGTCCTTGTCCTGTCTAGTCTTGGTCTGTCTAGTCTTGTCTGTCTAGTCTTGTCTGTCTAGTCTTGTCTGTCTAGTCTTGTCTGTCTAGTCTTGTCTGTCTAGTCTTGTCTGTCTAGTCTTGTCTGTCTAGTCTTGTCTGTCTAGTCTTGTCTGTCCAGTCTTGTCTGTCTAGTCTTGTCTGTCTAGTCTTGTCTGTCTAGTCTTGGTCTGTCTAGTTTTGTCTGTCTAGTCTTGTCTGTCTACCCTTGTCTGTCTACCCTTGTCTGTCTAGTCTTGTCTGTCTAGTCTTGTCTGTCTAGTCTTGTCGGTCTAGTCTTGTCTGTCTAGTCTTGTCTGTCTAGTCTTGTCTGTCTAGTCTTGTCTGTCTAGTCTTGTCTGTCTAGTCTTGTCTGTCTAGTCTTGTCTGTCTAGTCTTGTCTGTCTAGTCTTGTCTGTCTAGTCTTGTCCTGTCTAGTCTTGTCTGTCTAGTCTTGTCTGTCTAGTCTTGTCTGTCTAGTCTTGTCTGTCTAGTCTTGTCTGTCTAGTCTTGTCTGTCTAGTCTTGTCTGTCTAGTCCTTGTCTGTCTAGTCTTGTCTGTCTAGTCTTGTCTGTCTAGTCTTGTCTGTCTAGTCTTGTCTGTCTAGTCTTGTCTGTCTAGACTTGTCTGTCTAGTCTTGTCTGTCTAGTCTTGTCTGTCTAGTCTTGTCTGTCTAGTCTTGTTTCTAGTCTTGTCCTGTCTAGTCTTTGTCTGTCTAGTCTTGTCTGTCTAGTCTTGTCTGTCTAGTCTTGTCTGTCTAGTCTTGTCTATCTACTCTTGTCTGTCTAGTCTTGTCTGTCTAGTCTTGTCTGTCTAGTCTTGTCTGTCTAGTCTTGTCTGTCTAGTCTTGTCTGTCTAGTCTTGTCTGTTTAGGCTTGTCTGGTCTAGTCTTGTCTGTCTAGTCTTGTCTGTCTAGTCTTGTCTGTCTAGTCTTGTCTGTCTTGTCTTGTCTGTCTAGTCTTGTCTGTCTAGTTTTGTCTGTCTAGTCTTGTCTGTCCTAGTCTTGTCTGTCTAGTCTTGTCTGTCTAGTCTTGTCTGTCTAGTTTTGTCTGTCTAGTCTTGTTCTGTCTAGTCTTGTCTGTCCTAGTCTTGTCTGTCTAGTCTTGTCTGTCTAGTCTTGTCTGTCTAGTCTTGTCTGTCTAGTCTTGTCCTGTCTAGTCTTGTCTGTCTAGTCTTGTCTGTCTAGTCTTGTTTGTCTAGTCTTGTCTGTCTAGTCTTGTCTCTCTAGTCTTGTCTGTCTAGTCTTGTCTGTCCTAGTCTTGTCTGTCTAGTCTTGTCTGTCTAGTCTTGTCTGTCTAGTCTTGTCTGTCTAGTCTTGTCTGTCTAGTCTTGTCTGTCTGGTCTTGTCTTTCTAGTTCTTGTCTTTCTAGTCCTGTCTGTCTAGTCTTGTCTGTCTAGTCTTGTCTTGTCTAGTCTTGTCTGTCCTAGTCTTGTCTGTCTAGTCCTTGTCTGTCTAGTCTTGTCTGTCTAGTCTTGTCTGTCTAGTCCTTGTCTGTCTAGTCTTAGTCTGTCTAGTCCTTGTCTGTCTAGTCTTGTCTGTCTAGTCTTGTCTGTCTAGTCTTGTCTGTCTAGTCTTGTCTGTCTAGTCTTGTCTGTCTAGTCTTGTCTGTCTAGTCTTGTCTGTCTAGTCTTGTCTGTCTAGTCTTGTCTGTCTAGTCTTGTCTGTCTGTCTTGTCTGTCTTGTCTGTCTAGTCTTGTCTGTCTAGTCTTGTCTGTCTAGTCTTGTCTGTCTAGTCTTTGTCTGTCTAGTCTTGTCTGTCTAGTCTTGTCTGTCTAGTCTTGTCTGTCTAGTCTTGTCTGTCTAGTCTTGTCTGTCTAGTCTTGTCTGTCTAGTCTTGTCTGTCTAGTCTTGTCTGTCTAGTCTTGTCTGTCTAGTCTTGTCTGTCTAGTCTTGTCTGTCTAGTCTTGTCTGTCTAGTCTTGTCTGTCTAGTCTTGTCTGTCTAGTCTTGTCTGTCTAGTCTTGTCTGTCTAGTCTTGTCTGTCTAGTCTTGTCTGTCTAGTCTTGTCTGTCTAGTCTTGTCTGTCTAGTCTTGTCTGTCTAGTCTTGTCCTGTCTAGTCTTGTCTGTCTCTAGTCTTGTCTGTCTAGTCTTGTCTGTCTAGTCTTGTCTGTCTAGTCTTGTCTGTCTAGTCTTGTCTGTCTAGTCTTGTCTGTCTAGTCTTGTCTGTCTAGTCTTGTCTGTCTAGTCTTGTCTGTCTAGTCTTGTCTGTCTAGTCTTGTCTGTCTAGTCTTGTCTGTCTAGTCTTGTCTGTCTAGTCTTGTCTGTCTAGTCTTGTCTGTCTAGTCTTGTCTGTCTAGTCTTGTCTGTCTAGTCCTGTCTGTCTAGTCTTGTCTGTCTAGTCTTGTCTGTCTAGTCTTGTCTGTCTAGTTTTGTCTGTCTAGTCTTGTCCTGTCTAGTCTTGTCTGTCTAGGTCTTGTCTGTCTAGTCTTGTCTGTCTAGTCTTGTCTGTCTAGTCTTGTCTGTCTAGTCTTGTCTGTCTAGTCTTGTCTGTCTAGTCTTGTCTGTCTTGTCTTGTCTGTCTAGTCTTGTCTGTCTAGTCTTGTCTGTCTAGTCTTGTCTGTCTAGTATTGTCTGTCTAGCTCTTGTCTGTCTAGTCTTGGTCTGTCTAGTCTTGTCTGTCCAGTCTTGTCTGTCCTAGTCTTGTCTGTCTAGTCTTGTCTGTCTAGTATTGTCTGTCTAGTCTTGTCTGTCTAGTCTTGTTTGTCTAGTCTTGTCTGTCTAGTCTTGTCTGTCTAGTCTATGTCTGTCCAGTCTTGTCTGTCTAGTCTTGTATGTCTATACTTGTCTGTCTAGTCTTGTCTCTCTAGTCTTGTCTGTCTTGCCTTGTCTGTCTAGTCTTGTATGTCTATACTTGTCTGTCTAGTCTTGTCTGTCTAGTCTTGTCTGTCTAGTCTTGTCTCTCTAGTCTTGTCTGTCTAGTCTTGTCTGTTCTAGTCTTGTCTGTCTAGTCTTGTCTGTCTAGTCTTGACTGTCTAGTCTTGTCCTGTCTAGTCTTGTCTGTCTAGTCTTGTCTGTCTAGTCTTGTCTGTCTAGTCTTGTCTGTCTAGTCTTGTCTGTCTAGTCTTGTCTGTTTAGTCTTGTCTGTCTAGTCTTGTCTGTCTAGTCTTGTCTGTCTAGTCTTTTCTGTCTAGTCTTGTCTGTCTAGTCTTGTCTGTCTAGTCTTGTCTGTCTAGTCCTTGTCTGTCTAGTCTTGTCTGTCTAGTCTTGTCTGTCTAGTCTTGTCTGTCTAGTCTTGTCGGTCTAGTCCTTGTCTGTCTAGTCTTGTCTGTCTAGTTTTGTCTGTCTAGTTTTGTCTGTCTAGTCTTGTCTGTCTAGCCTTGTCTGTCTAGTCTTGTCTGTCTAGTCTTGTCCTGTCTAGTCTTGTCTGTCTTAGTCTTGTCTGTCTAGTCTTGTCTGTCTAGTCCTTGTCTGTCTAGTCTTGTCTGTCTAGTCTTGTCTGTCTAGTCTTGTCTGTCTAGTCTTGTCTGTCTAGTCTTTTCTGTCTAGTCTTGTCTGTCTAGTCTTGTCTGTCTAGTCTTGTCTGTCTAGTCTTGGTCTGTCTAGTCTTGTCTGTCTAGTCTTGTCTGTCTAGTCTTATCTGTCTGTCTAGTCTTGTCTGTCTAGTCTTGTCTGTCTAGTCTTGTCTGTCTAGCCTTGTCCTTCTAGTCTTGTCTGTCTAGTCTTGTCTGTCTAGTCTTGTCTGTCTAGTCTTGTCTGTCTAGTCTTGTCTGTCAGGTGTTGTCTGTCTAGTGTTGTCTGTCTAGTCTTGTCTGTCTAGTCTTGTCTGTCTAGTCTTGTCTGTCTAGTCTTGTCTGTCTAGTCTTGTCTGTCTAGTCTTGTCTGTCTAGTCCTTGTCTGTCTAGTCTTGTCTGTCTAGTCTTGTCTGTCTAGTCTGTCTGTCTGTCTTCGTCTGTCTAGTCTTGTCTGTCTAGTCTTGTTCTGTCTAGTCTTGTCTGTCTAGTCTTGTCTGTCTAGTCTTGTCTGTCTAGTCTTGTCTGTCTAGTCTTTGTCTGTCTAGTCTTGTCTGTCTAGTCTTGTCTGTCTAGTCTTGTCTGTCTAGTCTTGTCTGTCTAGTCTTGTCTGTCTAGTCTTGTCTGTCTAGTCTTGTCTGTCTAGTCTTGTCTGTCTAGTCTTGTCTGTCTAGTCTTGTCTGTCTAGTCTTGTCTGTCTAGTCTTGTCTTCTAGTCTGTCCTGTCTAGTCTTGTCTGTCTAGTCTGTCTGTCTAGTCTTGTCTGTCTAGTCTTGTCTGTCTAGTCTGTCTGTCTAGTCTTGTCTGTCTAGTCTTGTCTTCTAGTCTTGTCTTAGTCTGTCTGTCTATTGTCTGTCTAGTCTTGTCTGTCTAGTCTTGTCTGTCTAGTCTTGTCTGTCTAGTCTTGTCTGTCTAGTCTTTGTCTGTCTAGTCTTGTCTGTCTAGTCTTGTCTGTCTAGTCTTGTCTGTCTAGTCTTGTCTGTCTAGTCTTGTCTGTCTAGTCTTGTCTGTCTAGTCTTGTCTGTCTAGTCTTGTCTGTCTAGTCTTGTCTGTCTAGTCTTGTCTGTCTAGTCTTGTCTGTCTAGTCTTGTCTGTCTAGTCTTGTCTGTCTAGTCTTGTCTGTCTAGTCTTGTCTGTCTAGTCTTGTCTGTCTAGTCTTGTCTGTCTAGTCTTGTCTGTCTAGTCTTGTCTGTCTAGTCTTGTCTGTCTAGTCTTGTCTGTCTAGTCTTGTCTGTCTAGTCTGTGTCTGTCTAGTCTTGTCTGTCTAGTCCTTGTCTGTCTAGTCTTGTCTGTCTAGGTCTTGTCTGTCTAGTCTTGTCTGTCTAGTCCTTGTCTGTCTAGTCTTGTCTGTCTAGTCTTGTCTGTCTAGTTCTTGTCTGTCTAGTCTTGTCTGTCTAGTCTTGTCTGTTTATTTTTGTCTGTCTAGTCTTGTCTGTCTAGTCTTGTCTGTCTAGTCTTGTCTGTCTAGTCTTGTCTGTCTAGTCTTGTCTGTCTAGTCTTGTCTGTCTAGTCTTGTCTGTCTAGTCTTGTCTGTCTAGTCTTGTCTGTCTAGTCTTGTCTGTCTAGTCTTGTCTGTCTAGTCTTGTCTGTCTAGTCTTGTCCTGTCTAGTCCTTGTCTGTCTAGTCTTGTCTGTCTAGTCTTGTCTGTCTAGTCTTGTCTGTCTAGTCTTGTCTGTCTAGTCTTGTCTGTCTAGTCTTGTCTGTCTAGTCTTGTCTGTCTAGTTCTTGTCTGTCTAGTCTTGTCTGTCTAGTCTTGTCTGTCTAGTCTTGTCTGTCTAGTCTTGTCTGTCTAGTCTTGTCTGTCTAGTCTTGTCTGTCTAGTCTTGGTCTGTCTAGTCTTGTCTGTCTAGTCTTGTCTGTCTAGTCTTGTCTGTCTAGTCTTGTCTGGTCTAGTCTTGTCTGTCTAGTCTTGTCTGTCTAGTCTTGTCTGTCTATCCTTGTCTGTCTAGTCTTGTCTGTCTAGTCTTGTCTGTCTAGTCTTGTCTGTCTAGTCTTGTCTGTCTAGTCTTGTCTGTCTAGTCTTGTCTGTCTAGTCTTGTCTGTCTAGTCTTGTCTGTCTAGTCTTGTCTGTCTAGTCTTGTCTGTCTAGTCTTGTCTGTCTAGTCTTGTCTGTCTAGTCTTGTCTGTCTAGTCTTGTCTGTCTAGTCTTGTCTGTCTAGTCTTGTCTGTCTAGTCTTGTCTGTCCTAGTCTTGTCTGTCTAGTCTTGTCTGTCTAGTCTTGTCTGTCTAGTCTTGTCTGTCTAGTCTTGTCTGTCCTAGTCTTGTCTGTCTAGTCTTGTCTGTCTAGTCTTGTCTGTCTAGTCTTGTCTGTCTAGTCTTGTCTGTCTAGTCTTGTCTGTCTAGTCTTGTCTGTCTAGTCTTGTCTGTCTAGTCTTGTCTGTCTAGTCTTGTCTGTCTAGTCTTGTCTGTCTAGTCTTGTCTGTCTAGTCTTGTCTGTCTAGTCTTGTCTGTCTAGTCTTGTCTCAGTCTTGTCTGTCTAGTCTTGTCTGTCTAGTCTTGTCTGTCTAGTCTTGTCTGTCTAGTCTTGTCTGTCTAGTCTTGTCTGTCTAGTCTGTCTAGGCCGTCTTGTCTGTCTAGTCTTGTCTGTCTAGTCTTGTCTGTCTAGTCTTGTCTGTCTAGTCTTGTCTGTCTAGTCTTGTCTGTCTGTCTTGTCTGTCTAGTCTTGTCTGTCTAGTCTTGTCTGTCTAGTCTTGTCTGTCCTAGTCTTGTCTGTCTAGTCTTGTCTGTCTAGTCTTGTCTGTCTAGTCTTGTCTGTCTAGTCTTGTCCCTGTCTAGTCTTGTCTGTCTAGTCTTGTCCTGTCTAGTCTTGTCTGTCTAGTCTTGTCTGTCCTAGTCTTGTCTGTCTAGTCTTGTCTGTCTAGTCTTGTCTGTCTAGTCTTGTCTGTCTAGTCTTGTCTGTCTAGTCTTGTCTGTCTAGTCTTGTCTGTCTAGTCTTGTCTGTCTAGTCTTGTCTGTCTAGTCTTGTCTGTCTAGTCTTGTCTGTCTAGTCTTGTCTGTCTAGTCTTGTCTGTCTAGTCTTGTCTGTCTAGCCTTGTCCTTCTAGTCTTGTCTGTCTAGTCTTGTCTGTCTAGTATTGTCTGTCTAGTCTTGTCTGTCTAGTCTTGTCTGTCTAGTCTTGTCTGTCTAGTCTTGTCTGTCAGTCTTGTCTGTCTAGTCTTGTCTGTCTAGTCTTTGTCTGTCTAGTTTGTCTGTCTAGTCTTGTCTGTCTAGTCTTGTCTGTCTAGTCTTGTCTGTCTAGTCTTGTCTGTCTAGTCTTGTCTGTCTAGTCTTGTCTGTCTAGTCTTGTCTGTCTAGTCTTGTCTGTCTAGTCTTGTCTGTCTAGTCTTGTCTGTCTAGTCTTGTCTGTCTAGTCTTGTCTGTCTAGTCTTGTCTGTCTAGTCTTGTCTGTCTAGTCTTGTCCTGTCTAGTCTTGTCTGTCTAGTCTTGTCTGTCTAGTCTTGTCTGTCTAGTCTTGTCTGTCTAGTCTTGTCTGTCTAGTCTTGTCTGTCTAGTCTTGTCTGTCTAGTCTTGTCTGTCTAGTCTTGTCTGTCTAGCCTTGTCTGTCTAGTCTTGTCTGTCTAGTCTTGTCTGTCTAGTCTTGTCTGTCTAGTCTGTCTGTCTAGTCTTGTCTGTCTAGTCTTGTCTGTCTAGTCTTGTCTGTCTAGTCTTGTCTGTCTAGTCTTGTCTGTCTAGTCTTGTCTGTCTAGTCTTGTCTGTCTAGTCTTGTCTGTCTAGTCTTGTCTGTCTAGTCTTGTCTGTCTTGTCTGTCTAGTCTTGTCTGTCTAGTCTTGTCTGTCTAGTCTTGTCTGTCTAGTCTTGTCTGTCTAGTCTTGTCTGTCTAGTCTTGTCTGTCTAGTCTTGTCTGTCTAGTCTTGTCTGTCTAGTCTTGTCTGTCTAGTCTTGTCTGTCTAGCTCTTGTCTGTCTAGTCTTGTCTGTCTAGTCTTGTCTGTCTAGTCTTGTCTGTCTAGTCTTGTCTGTCTAGTCTTGTCTGTCTAGTCTTGTCTGTCTAGTCTTGTCTGTCTAGTCTTGTCTGTCTAGTCTTGTCTGTCTAGTCTTGTCTGTCTAGTCTTGTCTAGTCTTGTCTGTCTAGTCTTGTCTGTCTAGTCTTGTCTGGTCTAGTCTTGTCTGTCTAGTCTTGTCTGTCTAGTCTTGTCTGTCTAGTCTTGTCTGTCTAGTCTTGTCTGTCAGTCTTGTCTGTCTAGTCTTGTCTGTCTAGTCTTGTCTGTCTAGTCTTGTCTGTCTAGTCTTGTCTGTCTAGTCTTGTCTGTCTAGTCTTGTCTGTCTAGTCTTGTCTGTCTAGTCTTGTCTGTCTAGTCTTGTCTGTCTAGTCTTGTCTGTCTAGTCTTGTCTGTCTAGTCTTGTCTGTCTAGTCTTGTCTGTCTAGTCTTGTCTGTCTAGTCTTGTCTGTCTAGTCTTGTCTGCTAGTCTTGTCTGTCTAGTCTTGTCTGTCTAGTCTTGTCTGTCTAGTCTTGTCTGTCTAGTCTTGTCTGTCTAGTCTTGTCTGTCTAGTCTTGTCTGTCTAGTCTTGTCTGTCTAGTCTTGTTGTCTAGTCTTGTCTGTCCTAGTCTTGTCTGTCTAGTCTTGTCTGTCTAGTCTTGTCTGTCTAGTCTTGTCTGTCTAGTCTTGTCCTGTCTAGTCTTGTCTGTCTAGTCTTGTCTGTCTGTCTTGTCTGTCTAGTCTTGTCTGTCTAGTCTTGTCTGTCTAGTCTTGTCTCTAGTCTGTCTAGTCTTGTCTGTCTAGTCTTGTCTGTCTAGTCTTGTCTGTCTAGTCTTGTCTGTCTAGTCTTGTCTGTCTAGTCTTGTCTGTCTAGTCTTGTCTGTCTAGTCTTGTCTGTCTAGTCTTGTCTGTCTAGTCTTGTCCTGTCTAGTCTTGTCTGTCTAGTCTTGTCTGTCTAGTCTTGTCTGTCTAGTCTTGTCTGTCTAGTCTTGTCTGTCTAGTCTTGTCTGTCTAGTCTTGTCTGTCTAGTCTTGTCTGTCTAGTCTTGTCTGTCTAGTCCTTTGTCTGTCTAGTCTTGTCTGTCTAGTCTTGTCTGTCTAGTCTTGTCTGTCTAGTCTTGTCTGTCTAGTCTTGTCTGTCTAGTCTTGTCTGTCTAGTCCTTGTCTGTCTAGTCTTGTCTGTCTAGTCTTGTCTGTCTAGTCTTGTCTGTCTAGTCTTGTCTGTCTAGTCTTGTCTGTCTAGTCTTGTCTGTCTAGTCTTGTCTGTCTAGTCTTGTCTGTCTAGTCTTGTCTGTCTAGTCTTGTCTGTCTAGTCTTGTCTGTCTAGTCTTGTCTGTTAGTCTTGTCTGTCTAGTCTTGTCTGTCTAGTCTTGTCTGTCTAGTCTTGTCTGTCTAGTCTTGTCTGTCTAGTCTTGTCTGTCTAGTATTGTCTGTCTAGTCTTGTCTTTCTAGTCTTGTCTGTCTAGTCTTGTCTGTCTAGTCTTGTCTGTCTAGTCTTGTCTGTCTAGTCTTGTCTGTCTAGTGTTGTCTGTCTAGTGTTGTCTGTCTAGTCTTGTCTGTCTAGTCTTGTCTGTCTAGTCTTGTCTGTCTAGTCTTGTCTGTCTAGTCTTGTCTGTCTAGTCTTGTCTGTCTAGTCTTGTCTGTCTAGTCTTGTCTGTCTAGTCTTGTCTGTCTAGTCTTGTCTGTCTAGTCTTGTCTGTCTAATCTTGTCTGTCTAGTCTTGTCTGTCTAGTCTCGTCTGTCTAGTCTTGTCTGTCTAGTCTTGTCTGTCTAGTCCTTGTCTGTCTAGTCTTGTCTGTCTAGTCTTGTCTGTCTAGTCTTGTCTGTCTAGTCTTGTCTATCTAGTCTTGTCTGTCTAGTCTTGTCTGTCTAGTCTTGTCTGTCTAGTCTTGTATGTCTATACTTGTCTGTCTAGTCTTGTCTGTCTAGTCTTGTCTGTCTAGCCTTGTCTGTCTAGTCTTGTATGTCTATACTTGTCTGTCTAGTCTTGTCTGTCTAGTCTTGTCTGTCTAGTCTTGTCTGTCTAGTCTTGTCTGTCTAGTCTTGTCTGTCTAGTCTTGTCTGTCTAGTCTTGTCTGTCTAGTCTTGTCTGTCTAGTCCTTGTCTGTCCAGTCTTGTCTGTCTAGTCTTGTCTGTCTAGTCTTGTCTGTCTAGTCTTGTCTGTCTAGTCTTGTCTGTCTAGTCTTGTCTGTCTAGTCTTGTCTGTCTAGTCTTATCTGTCTAGTCTTGTCTGTCTAGTCTTGTCTGTCTAGTCTTGTCTGTCTACTCTTGTCTGTCTAGTCTTGTCTGTCTAGTCTTGTCTGTCTAGTCTTGTCTGTCTAGTCTTGTCTGTCTAGTCTTGTCTGTCTAGTCTTGTCTGTCTAGTCTTGTCTGTCTAGTCTTGTCTGTCTAGTCTTGTCTGTCTAGTCTTGCCTGTCTAGTCTTGTCTGTCTAGTCTTGTCTGTCCTAGTCTTGTCTGTCTAGTCTTGTCTGTCTAGTCTTGTCTGTCTAGTCTTGTCCTGTCTAGTCTTGTCCTGTCTAGACTTGTCTGTCTAGTCTTGTCTGTCTAGTCTTGTCTGTCTAGTCTTGTCTGTCTAGTCTTGTCTGTCTAGTCTTGTCCTGTCTAGTCTTGTCCTATCTAGTCTTGTCTGTCTAGTCTTGTCTGTCTAGTCTTGTCTCTCTAGTCTTGTCTGTCTAGTCTTGTCTGTCTAGTCTTGTCCTGTCTAGTCTTGTCTGTCTAGTCTTGTCTGTCTAGGTCTTGTCTGTCTAGTCTTGTCTGTCTAGTCTTGTCTGTCTAGTCTTGTCTGTCTAGTCTTGTCTGTCTAGTCTTGTCTGTCTAGTCTTGTCTGTCTAGTCTTGTCTGTCTAGTCTTGTCTGTCTAGTTTTGTCTGTCTAGTCTTGTCTGTCTAGTCTTGTCTGTCTAGTCTTGTCTGTCTAGTCTTGTCTGTCTAGTCTTGTCTGTCTAGTCTTGTCTGTCTAGTCTTGTCTGTCTAGTCTTGTCTGTCTAGTCTTGTCTGTCTAGTCTTGTCTGTCTAGTCTTGTCTGTCTAGTCTTGTCTGTCTAGTCTTGTCTGTCTAGTCTTGTCTGTCTAGTCTTGTCTGTCTAGTCTTGTCTGTCTAGTCTTGTCTGTCTAGTCTTGTCTGTCTAGTCTTGTCTGTCTAGTCTTGTCTGTCTAGTCTTGTCTGTCTAGTCTTGTCTGTCTAGTCTTGTCTGTCTAGTCTTGTCTGTCTAGTCTTGTCTGTCTAGTCTTGTCTGTCTAGTCTTGTCTGTCTAGTCTTGTCTGTCTAGTCTTGTCTGTCTAGTCTTGTCTGTCTAGTCTTGTCTGTCTAGTCTTGTCTGTCTAGTCTTGTCTGTCTAGTCTTGTCTGTCTAGTCTTGTCTGTCTAGTCTTGTCTGTCTAGTCTTGTCTGTCTAGTCTTGTCTGTCTAGTCTTGTCTGTCTAGTCTTGTCTGTCTTGTCTAGTCTTGTCTGTCTAGTCTTGTCTGTCTAGTCTTGTCTGTCTAGTCTTGTCTGTCTAGTCCTTGTCTGTCTAGTCTTGTCTGTCTAGTCTTGTCTGTCTAGTCTTGTCTGTCTAGTCTTGTCTGTCTAGTCTTGTCTGTCTAGTCCTTGTCTGTCTAGTCTTGTCTGTCTTAGTCTTGTCTGTCTAGTCTTGTCTGTCTAGTCTTGTCTGTCTAGTCTTGTCTGTCTAGTCTTGTCTGTCTAGTCTTGTCTGTCTAGTCTGTCTAGTCTTGTCTGTCTAGTCTTGTCTGTCTAGTCTTGTCTGTCTAGTCTTGTCTGTCTAGTCTTGTCTGTCTAGTCTTGTCTGTCTAGTCTTGTCTGTCTAGTCTTGTCTGTCTAGTCTTGTCTGTCTAGTCTTGTCTGTCTAGTCTTGTCTGTCTAGTCTTGTCTGTCTAGTCTTGTCTGTCTAGTCTTGTCTGTCTAGTCTTGTCTGTCTAGTCTTGTCTGTCTAGTCTTGTCTGTCTAGTCTTGTCTGTCTAGTCTTGTCTGTCTAGTCTTGTCGTCTAGTCTTGTCTGTCTAGTCTTGTCTGTCTAGTCTTGTCTGTCTAGTCTTGTCTGTCTAGTCTTGTCTGTCTAGTCTTGTCTGTCTAGTCTTGTCTGTCTAGTCTTGTCTGTCTAGTCTTGTCTGTCTAGTCTTGTCTGTCTAGTCTTGTCTGTCTAGTCTTGTCTGTCTAGTCTTGTCTGTCTAGTCTTGTCTGTCTAGTCTTGTCTGTCTAGTCTTGTCTGTCTAGTCTTGTCTGTCTAGTCTTGTCTGTCTAGTCTTGTCTGTCTAGTCTTGTCTGTCTAGTCTTGTCTGTCTAGTCTTGTCTGTCTAGTCTTGTCTGTCTAGTCCTTGTCTGTCTAGTCTTGTCTGTCTAGTCTTGTCTGTCTAGTCTTGTCTGTCTAGTCTTCAGTCTGTCTGTCTAGTCTTGTCTGTCTAGTCTTGTCTGTCTAGTCTTGTCTGTCTAGTCTTGTCTGTCTAGTCTTGTCTGTCTAGTCTTGTCTGTCTAGTCTTGTCTGTCTAGTCTTGTCTGTCTAGTCTTGTCTGTCTAGTCTTGTCTGTCTAGTCTTGTCTGACTAGTCTTGTCTGTATAGTCTTGTCTGTTAGTCTTGTCTGTCTAGTCTTGTCTGTCTAGTCTTGTCTGTCTAGTCTTGTCTGTCTAGTCTTGCCTGTCTAGTCTTGTCTGACTAGTCTTGTCTGTCTAGTCTTGTCTGCCTAGTCTTGTCTGTCTAGACTTGTCTGTATAGTCTTGTCTGTCTAGTCTTGTCTGTCTAGTCTTGTCTGTCTAGTCTTGTCTGTCTAGTCTTGTCTGTCTAGTCTTGTCTGTCTAGTCTTGTCTGTCTAGTCTTGTCTGTCTAGTCTTGTCTGTCTAGTCTTGTCTGTCTAGTCTTGTCTGTCTAGTCTTGTCTATCTAGTCTTGTCTGTCTAGTCTTGTCTGTCTAGTCTTGTCTGTCTAGTCTTGTCTGTCTAGGCTTGTCTGTCCAGTCTTGTCTGTCTAGTCTTGTGTGTCTAGTCTTGTCTGTCTAGTCTTGTCTGTCTAGTCTTGTCTGTCTAGTCTTGTCTGTCTAGTCTTGTCTGTCTAGTCTTGTCTGTCTAGTCTTGTCTGTCCTAGTCTTGTCTGTCTAGTCTTGTCTGTCTAGTCTTGTCTGTCTAGTCTTGTCTGTCTAGTCTTGTCTGTCTAGTCTTGTCTGTCTAGTCTTGTCTGTCTAGTCTTGTCTGTCTAGTCTTGTCTGTCTAGTCTTGTCTGTCTAGTCTTGTCTGTCTAGTCTTGTCTGTCTAGTCTTTTCTGTCTAGTCTTGTCTGTCTAGTCTTGTCTGTCTAGTCTTGTCTGTCTAGTCTTGTCTGTCTAGTCTTGTCTGTCTAGTCTTGTCTGTCTAGTCTTGTCTGTCTAGTCTTGTCTGTCTAGTCTTGTCTGTCTAGTCTTGTCTGTCTAGTCTTGTCTGTCTAGTCTTGTCTGTCTAGTCTTGTCTGTCTAGTCTTGTCTGTCTAGTCTTGTCTGTCTAGTCTTGTCTGTCTAGTCTTGTCTGTCTAGTCTTGTCTGTCTAGTCTTGTCTGTCTAGTCTTGTCTGTCTAGTCTTGTCTGTCTAGTCTTGTCTGTCTAGTCTTGTCTGTCTTGTCCTTGTCTGTCTAGTCTTGTCTTCTAGTCTTGTCTGTCTAGTCTTGTCTGTCTAGTCTTGTCTGTCTAGTCTTGTCTGTCTAGTCTTGTCTGTCTAGTCTTGTCTGTCTAGTCTTGTCTGTCTAGTCTTGTCTGTCTAGTCTTGTCTGTCTAGTCTTGTCTGTCTAGTCTTGTCTGTCTAGTCTTGTCGTTAGTCTTGTCTGTCTAGTCTTGTCTGTCTAGTCTTGTCTGTCTAGTCTTGTCTGTCTAGTCTTGTCTGTCTAGTCTTGTCTGTCTAGTTCTAGTCTGTCTGTCTAGTCTTGTCTGTCTAGTCTTGTCTGTCTAGTCTTGTCTGTCTAGTCTTGTCTGTCTAGTCTTGTCTGTCTAGTCTTGTCTGTCTAGTCTTGTCTGTCTAGTCTTGTCTGTCTAGTCTTGTCTGTCTAGTCTTGTCTGTCTAGTCTTGTCTGTCTAGTCTTGTCTGTCTAGTCTTGTCTGTCTAGTCTTGTCTGTCTAGTCTTGTCTGTCTAGTCTTGTCTGTCTAGTCTTGTCTGTCTAGTCTTGTCTGTCTAGTCTTGTCTGTCTAGTCTTGTCTGTCTAGTCTTGTCTGTCTAGTCTTGTCTGTCTAGTCTTGTCTGTCTAGTCTTGTCTGTCTAGTCTTGTCTGTCTAGTCTTGTCTGTCTAGTCTTGTCTGTCTAGTCTTGTCTGTCTAGTCTTGTCTGTCTAGTCTTGTCTGTCTAGTCTTGTCTGTCTAGTCTTGTCTGTCTAGTCTTGTCTGTCTAGTCTTGTCTGTCTAGTCTTGTCTGTCTAGTCTTGTCTGTCTAGTCTTGTCTGTCTAGTCTTGTCTGTCTAGTCTTGTCTGTCTAGTCTTGTCTGTCTAGTCTTCTGTCTAGTCTTGTCTGTCTAGTCTTGTCTGTCTAGTCTTGTCTGTCTAGTCTTGTCTGTCTAGTCTTGTCTGTCTAGTCTTGTCTGTCTAGTCTTGTCTGTCTAGTCCTTGTCTGTCTAGTCTTGTCTGTCTAGTCTTGTCTGTCTTGTCTGTCTAGTCTTGTCTGTCTAGTCTTGTCTGTCTTCTGTCTAGTCTTGTCTGTCTAGTCTTGTCTGTCTAGTCTTGTCTGTCTAGTCTTGTCTGTCTAGTCTTGTCTGTCTAGTCTTGTCTGTCTAGTCTTGTCTGTCTAGTCCTTGTCTGTCTAGTCTTGTCTGTCTAGTCTTGTCTGTCTAGTCTTGTCTGTCTAGTCTTGTCTGTCTAGTCTTGTCTGTCTAGTCTTGTCTGTCTAGTCTTGTCTGTCTAGTCTTGTCTGTCTAGTCTTGTCTGTCTAGTCTTGTCTGTCTAGTCTTGTCTGTCTAGTCTTGTCTGTCTAGTCTTGTCTGTCTAGTCTTGTCTGTCTAGTCTTGTCTGTCTAGTCTTGTCTGTCTAGTCTTGTCTGTCTAGTCTTGTCTGTCTAGTCTTGTCTGTCTAGTCTTGTCTGTCTAGTCTTGTCTGTCTAGTCTTGTCTGTCTAGTCTTGTCTGTCTAGTCTTGTCTGTCTAGTCTTGTCTGTCTAGTCTTGTCTGTCTAGTCTTGTCTGTCTAGTCTTGTCTGTCTAGTCTTGTCTGTCTAGTCTTGTCTGTCTAGTCTTGTCTGTCTAGTCTTGTCTGTCTAGTCTTGGTCTGTCTAGTCTTGTCTGTCTAGTCTTGTCTGTCTAGTCTTGTCTGTCTAGTCTTGTCTGTCTAGTCTTGTCTGTCTAGTCTTGTCTGTCTAGTCTTGTCTGTCTAGTCTTGTCTGTCTAGTCTTGTCTGTCTAGTCTTGTCTGTCTAGTCTTGTCTGTCTAGTCTTGTCTGTCTAGTCTTGTCTGTCTAGTCTTGTCTGTCTAGTCTTGTCTGTCTAGTCTTGTCTGTCTAGTCTTGTCTGCTAGTCTTGTCTGTCTAGTCTTGTCTGTCTAGTCTTTGTCTGTCTAGTCTTGTCTGTCTAGTCTTGTCTGTCTAGTCTTGTCTGTCTAGTCTTGTCTGTCTAGTCTTGTCTGTCTAGTCTTGTCTGTCTAGTCTTGTCTGTCTAGTCTTGTCTGTCTAGTCTTGTCTGTCTAGTCTTGTCTGTCTAGTCTTGTCTGTCTAGTCTTGTCTGTCTAGTCTTGTCTGTCTAGTCTTGTCTGTCTAGTCTTGTCTGTCTAGACTTGTCTGTCTAGTCTTGTCTGTCTAGTCTTGTCTGTCTAGTCTTGTCTGTCTAGTCTTGTCTGTCTAGTCTTGTCTGTCTAGTCTTGTCTGTCTAGTCTTGTCTGTCTAGTCTTGTCTGTCTAGTCTTGTCTGTCTAGTCTTGTCTGTCTAGTCTTGTCTGTCTAGTCTTGTCTGTCTAGTCTTGTCTGTCTAGTCTTGTCTGTCTAGTCTTGTCTGTCTAGTCTTGTCTGTCTAGTCTTGTCTGTCTAGTCTTGTCTTCTTGTCTGTCTAGTCTTGTCTGTCTAGTCTTGTCTGTCTAGTCTTGTCTGTCTAGTCTTGTCTGTCTAGTCCTTGTCTGTCTAGTCCTTGTCTGTCTAGTGTTGTCTGTCTAGTCTTGTCTGTCTAGTCTTGTCTGTCCTAGTCTTGTCTGTCTAGTCTTGTCTGTCTAGTCTTGTCTGTCTAGTCTTGTCTGTCTAGTCTTGTCTGTCTAGTCTTGTCTGTCTAGTCTTGTCTGTCTAGTCTTGTCTGTCTAGTCTTGTCTGTCTAGTCTTGTCTGTCTAGTCTTGTCTGTCTAGTCTTGTCTGTCTAGTCTTGTCTGTCTAGTCTTGTCTGTCTGGTCTTGTCTGTCTAGTCCTTGTCTGTCCTAGTCTTGTCTGCCTAGTCTTGTCTGTCTAGTCTTGTCTGTCTAGTCTTGTCTGTCTAGTCTTGTCTGTCTAGTCTTGTCTGTCTAGTCTTGTCTGTCTAGTCTTGTCTGTCTAGTCTTGTCTGTCTAGTCTTGTCTGTCTAGTCTTGTCTGTCTAGTCTTTGTCTGTCTAGTCTTGTCTGTCTAGTCTTGTCTGTCTAGTCTTTGTCTGTCTAGTCTTGTCTGTCTAGTCTTGTCTGTCTAGTCTTGTCTGTCTAGTCTTGTCTGTCTGTCTAGTCTTGTCTGCCTAGTCTTGTCTGTCTAGTCTTGTCTGTCTAGTCTTGTCTGTCTAGTCTTGTCTGTCTAGTCTTGTCTGTCTAGTCTTGTCTGTCTAGTCTTGTCTGTCTAGTCTTGTCTGTCTAGTCTTGTCTGTCTAGTCTTGTCTGTCTAGTCTTGTCTGTCTAGTCTTGTCTGTCTAGTCTTGTCTGTCTAGTCTTGTCTGTCTAGTCTTGTCTGTCTAGTCTTGTCTGTCTAGGTCTTGTCTGTCTAGTCTTGTCTGTCTAGTCTTGTCTGTCTAGTCTTGTCTGTCTAGTCTTGTCTGTCTAGTCTTGTCTGTCTAGTCTTGTCTGTCTAGTCTTGTCTGTCTAGTCTTGTCTGTCTAGTCTTGTCTGTCTAGTCTTGTCTGTCTAGTCTTGTCTGTCTAGTCTTGTCTGTCTAGTCTTGTCTGTCTAGTCTTGTCTGTCTAGTCTTGTCTGTCTAGTCCTTGTCTGTCTAGTCTTGTCTGTCTAGTCTTGTCTGTCTAGTCTTGTCCTGTCTAGTCTTGTCTGTCTAGTCTTGTCTGTCTAGTCTTGTCTGTCTAGTCTTGTCTGTCTAGTCTTGTCTGTCTAGTCTTGTCTGTCTAGTCTTGTCTGTCTAGTCTTGTCTGTCTAGTCTTGTCTGTCTAGTCTTGTCTGTCTAGTCTTGTCTGTCTAGTCTTGTCTGTCTAGTCTTGTCTGTCTAGTCTTGTCTGTCTAGTCTTGTCTGTCTAGTCTTGTCTGTCTAGTCTTGTCTGTCTAGTCTTGTCTGTCTAGTCTTGTCTGTCTAGTCTTGTCTGTCTAGTCTTGTCTGTCTAGTCTTGTCTGTCTAGTCTTGTCTGTCTAGTCTTGTCTGTCTAGTCTTGTCTGTCTAGTCTTGTCTGTCTAGTCTTGTCTGTCTAGTCTTGTCTGTCTAGTCTTGTCTGTCTAGTCTTGTCTGTCTAGTCTTGTCTGTCTAGTCTTGTCTGTCTAGTCTTGTCTGTCTAGTCTTAGTCTGTCTAGTCTTGTCTGTCTAGTCTTGTCTGTCTAGTCTTGTCTGTCTAGTCTTGTCTGTCTAGTCTTGTCTGTCTAGTCTTGTCTGTCTAGTCTTGTCTGTCTAGTCTTGTCTGTCTAGTCCTTGTCTGTCTAGTCTTGTCTGTCTAGTCTTGTCTGTCTAGTCTTGTCTGTCTAGTCTTGTCTGTCTAGTCTTGTCTGTCTAGTCTTGTCTGTCTAGTCTTGTCTGTCTAGTCTTGTCTGTCTAGTCTTGTCTGTCTAGTCTTGTCTGTCTAGTCTTGTCTGTCTATCTTGTCTGTCTAGTCTTGTCTGTCTAGTCTTGTCTGTCTAGTCTTGTCTGTCTAGTCTTGGTCTGTCTAGTCTTGTCTGTCTAGTCTTGTCTGTCTAGTCTTGTCTGTCTAGTCTTGTCTGTCTAGTCTTGTCTGTCTAGTCTTGTCTGTCTAGTCTTGTCTGTCTAGTCTTGTCTGTCTAGTCTTGTCTGTCTATCTGTCTAGTCTTGTCTGTCTAGTCTTGTCTGTCTAGTCTTGTCTGTCTAGTCTTGTCTGTCTAGTCTTGTCTGTCTAGTCTTGTCTGTCTAGTCTTGCTGTCTAGTCTTGTCTGTCTAGGTCTTGTCTGTCTAGTCTTGTCTGTCTAGTCTTGTCTGTCTAGTCTTGTCTGTCTAGTCTTGTCTGCTAGTCTTGTCTGTCTAGTCTTGTCTGTCCTAGTCTTGTCTGTCTAGTCTTGTCTGTCTAGTCTTGTCTGTCTAGTTCTTGTCTGTCTAGTCTTGTCTGTCTAGTCTTGTCTGTCTAGTCTTGTCTGTCTAGTCTTGTCTGTCTAGTCTTGTCTGTCTAGTCTTGTCTGTCTAGTCTTGTCTGTCTAGTCTTGTCTGTCTAGTCTTGTCTGTCTAGTCTTGTCTGTCTAGTCTCTTGTCTGTCTAGTCTTGTCGTCTAGTCTTGTCTGTCTAGTCTTGTCTGTCTAGTCTTGTCTGTCTAGTCTTGTCTGTCTAGTCTTGTCTGTCTAGTCTTGTCTGTCCTAGTCTTGTCTGTCTAGTCTTGTCTGTCTAGTCTTGTCTGTCTAGTCTTGTCTGTCTAGTCTTGTCTGTCTAGTCTTGTCCTGCTCTAGTCTTGTCTGTCTAGTCTTGTCTGTCTAGTCTTGTCTGTCTAGTCTTGTCTGTTTAGTCTTTGTCTGTCTAGTCTTGTCTGTCTAGTCTTGTCTGTCTAGTCTAGTCTGTCTATCTTGTCTGTCTAGTCTTGTCTGTCTAGTCTTGTTGTCTAGTCCTTGTCTGTCTAGTCTTGTCTGTCTAGTCTTGTCTGTCTAGTCTTGTCTGTCTAGTCTTGTCTGTCTAGTCTTGTCTGTCTAGTCTTGTCTGTCTAGTCTTGTCTGTCTAGTATTGTCTGTCTATCTGTCTGTCTAGTCTTGTCTGTCTAGTCTTGTCTGTCTAGTCTTGTCTGTCTAGTCTGTCTGCTAGTCTTGTCTGTCTAGTCTTGTCTGTCTATCTTGTCTGCCTAGTCCTTGTCTGTCTAGTCTCTGTCTGTCCTAGTCTTGTCTAGTCTTGTCTGTCTAGTCTTGTCTGTCTAGTCTTGTCTGTCTAGTCTTGTCTGTCTAGTCTTGTCTGTCTAGTCTTTCTGTCTAGTCTTTCTGTCTAGTCTTGTCTGTCTAGTCTTGTTGTCTGTCTAGTCTTGTCTGTCTAGTCTTGTCTGTCTAGTCTTGTCTGTCTAGTCTTGTCTGTCTAGTCTTGTCTGTCTAGTCTTGTCTGTCTAGTCTTGTCTGTCTAGTCCTTGTCTGTCTAGTCTTGTCTGTCTAGTCTTGTCTGTCTAGTCTTGTCTGTCTAGTCTTGTCTGTCTAGTCTTGTCTGTCTAGTCTTGTCTGTCTAGTCTTGTCTGTCTAGTCGTTGTCTGTCTAGTCTTGTCTGTCTAGTCTTGTCTGTCTAGTCTTGTCTGTCTAGTCTTGTCTGTCTAGTCTTGTCTGTCTAGTCTTGTCTGTCTAGTCTTGTCCTGTCTAGTCTTGTCTGTCTAGTCTTGTCTGTCTAGGTCTTGTCTGTCTAGTCTTGTCTGTCTAGTCTTGTCTGTCTAGTCTTGTCTGTCTAGTCTTGTCTTTTAGTCTTGTCTGTCTAGTCTTGTCTGTCTTGTCTGTCTGTCTAGTCTTGTCTGTCTAGTCTTGTCTGTCTAGTCTTGTCTGTCTAGTCTTGTCTGTCTAGTCTTGTCTGTCTAGTGTTGTCTGCCTAGTCTTGTCTGTCCTAGTCTTGTCTGTCTAGTCTTGTCTGTCTAGTCTTGTCTGTTCTAGTCTTGTCTGTCTAGTCTTGTCTGTCTAGTCTTGTCTGTCCTAGTCTTGTCTGTCTAGTCTTGTCTGTCCTAGTCTTGTCTTTCTAGTCTTGTCTGTCTAGTCTTGTCTGTCTAGTCTTGTCTGTCTAGTCTTGTCTGTCTAGTCTTGTCTGTCTAGTCTTGTCTGTCCTAGTCTTGTCTGTCTAGTCTTGTCTGTCTAGTCTTGTCTGTCTAAGTCTTGTCTGTCTAGTCTTGTCTGTTTAGTCTTGTCTGTCTAGTCTTGTCTGTCTAGTCTTGTCTGTCTAGTCTTGTCTGTCTAGTCTTGTCTGTCTAGTCTTGTCTGTCTAGTCTTGTCTGTCTAGTCTTGTCTGTCTAGTCTTGTCTGTCTAGTCTTGTCTGTCTAGTCTTGTCTGTCTAGTCTTGTCTGTCCTAGTCTTGTCTGTCAAGTCTTGTCTGTCTAGTCTTGTCTGTCTAGTCTTGTCTGTCTAGTCTTGTCTGTCTAGTCTTGTCTGTCTAGTCTGTCTAGTCTTGTCTGTCTAGTCTTGTCTGTCTAGGTCTTGTCTGTCTAGTCTTGTCTGTCTAGTCTTGTCTGTCTAGTCTTGTCTGTCTAGTCTTGTCTGTCTAGTCTTGTCTGTCTAGTCTTGTCTGTCTAGTCTTGTCTGTCTAGTCTTGTCTGTCTAGTCTTGTCTGTCTAGTCTGTCTGTCTAGTCTTGTCTGTCTAGTCTTGTCTGTCTAGTCTGTCTAGTCTTGTCTGTCTAGTCTTGTCTGTCTAGTCTGTCAGTCTAGTCTTGTCTGTCTAGTCTTGTCTGTCTAGTCTTGTCTGTCTAGTCTTGTCTGTCTAGTCTTGTCTGTCTAGTCTTGTCTGTCTAGTCTTGTCTGTCTAGTCTTGTCTGTCTAGTCTTGTCTGTCTAGTCTTGTCTGTCTAGTCTGTCTGTCTAGTCTTGTCTGTCTAGTCTTGTCTGTCTAGTCTTGTCTGTCTAGTCTTGTCTGTCTAGTCTTGTCTGTCCTAGTCTTGTCTGTCTAGTCTTGTCTGTCTAGTCTTGTCTGTCTAGTCTTGTCTGTCTAGTCTTGTCTGTCTAGTCTTGTCTGTCTAGTCTTGTCCTGTCTAGTCTTGTCTGTCTAGTCTTGTCTGTCTAGTCTTGTCTGTCTAGTCTTGTCTGTCTAGTCTTGTCTGTCTAGTCTTGTCTGTCTAGTCTTGTCTGTCTAGTCTGTCTTGTCTGTCTAGTCTTGTCTGTCTAGTCTTGTCCTGTCTAGTCTTGTCTGTCTAGTCTTGTCTGTCTAGTCTTGTCTGTCTAGTCTTTGTCTGTCTAGTCTTGTCTGTCTAGTCTTGGTCTGTCTAGTCCTTGTCTGTCTAGTCTTGTCTGTCTATCTTGTCCTGTCTAGTCTTGTCTGTCTAGTCTTGTCTGTTCTAGTCTTGTCTGTCTAGTCTTGTCTGTCTAGTCTTGTCTTGTCTAGTTCCTTGTCTGTCTAGTCTTGTCTGTCTAGTCTTGTCTGTCTAGTCTTGTCTGTCTAGTCTTGTCTGTCTAGTCTTGTCTGTCTAGTCTTGTCTGTCTAGTCTTGTCTGTCTAGTCTTGTCTGTCTAGTCTTGTCTGTCTAGTCTTGTCTGTCTAGTCTTGTCTGTCTAGTCTTGTCCTGTCTAGTCTTGTCTGTCTAGTCTTGTCTGTCTAGTCCTTGTCTGTCTAGTCTTGTCTGTCTAGTCTTGTCTGTCTAGTCTTGTCTGTCTAGTCTTGTCTGTCTAGTCTTTCGTCTGTCTAGTCTTGTCTGTCTAGTCTTGTCTGTCTAGTCTTGTCTGTCTAGTCTTGTCTGTCTAGTCTTGTCTGTCTAGTCTTGTCTGTCTAGTCTTGTCTGTCTAGTCTTGTCTGTCTAGTCTTGTCTGTCTAGTCTTGTCTGTCTAGTCTTGTCTGTCTAGTCTTGTCTGTCTAGTCTTGTCTGTTCTAGTCTTGTCTGTCTAGTCCTTGTCTGTCTAGTCTTGTCTGTCTAGTCTTGTCTGTCTAGTCTTGTCTGTCTAGTCTTGTCTGTCTAGTCTTGTCTGTCTAGTCTTGTCTGTCTAGTCTTGTCTGTCTAGTCTTGTCTGTCTAGTCTTGTCTGTCTAGTCTTGTCTGTCTAGTCTTGTCTGTCTAGTCTTGTCTGTCTAGTCTTGTCTGTCTAGTCTTGTCTGTCTAGTCTTGTCTGTCTAGTCTTGTCTGTCTAGTCTTGTCTGTCTAGTCTTGTCTGTCTAGTCTTGTCTGTCTAGTCTTGTCTGTCTAGTCTTGTCTGTCTAGTCTTGTCTGTCTAGTCTTGTCTGTCTAGTCTTGTCTGTCTAGTCTTGTCTGTCTAGTCTTGTCTGTCTAGTCTTGTCTGTCTAGCTGTCTGTCTAGTCTTGTCTGTCTAGTCTTGTCTGTCTAGTCTTGTCTGTCTAGTCTTGTCTGTCTAGTCTTGTCTGTCTAGTCTTGTCTGTCTAGTCTTGTCTGTCTAGTCTTGGTCTGTCTAGTCTTGTCTGTCTAGTCTTGTCCTGTCTAGTCTTGTCTAGTCTTGTCTGTCTATCTTGTCTGTCTAGTCTTGTCTGTCTAGTCTTGTCTGTCTAGTCTTGTCTGTCTAGTCTTGTCTGTCTAGTCTTGTCTGTCTAGTCTTGTCTGTCTAGTCTTGTCTGTCTAGTCTTGTCTGTCTTGTCTTCTAGTCTTGTCTGTCTGGTCTTGTCTGTCTTGTCTTGTCTGTTAGTCTTATGTCTGCTTCTAGTCCTTGTCTGTCTAGTCTTGTCTGTCTAGTCTTGTCTGTCTAGTCTTGTCTGTCTAGTCTTGTCTGTCTAGTCTTGTCTGTCTAGTCTTGTCTGTTTAGTCTTGTCTGTCTAGTTCTTGTCTGTCTAGTCTTGTCTGTCTAGTCTTGTCTGTCTAGTCTTGTCTGTCTTAGTCTTGTCTGTCTAGTCTTGTCTGTCTAGTCTTGTCTGTCTAGTCTTGTCTGTCTAGTCTTGTCTGTCTAGTCTTGTCTGTCTAGTCTTGTCTGTCTAAGTCTTGTCTGTCTAGTCTTGTCTGTCTAGTCTTGTCTGTCTAGTCTTGTCTGTCTAGTCTTGTCTGTCTAGTCTTGTCTGTCTAGTCTTGTCTGTCTAGTCTTGTCTGTCTAGTCTTGTCTGTCTAGTCTTGTCTGTCTAGTCTTGTCTGTCTAGTCTTGTCTGTCTAGTCTTGTCTGTCTAGTCTTGTCTGTCTAGTCTTGTCTGTCTAGTCTTGTCTGTCTAGTCTTGTCTGTCTAGTCTTGTCTGTCTAGTCTTGTCTGTCTAGTCTTGTCTGTCTAGTCTTGTCTGTCTAGTCTTGTCTGTCTAGTCTTGTCTGTCTAGCCTTGTCTGTCTAGTCTTGTCTGTCTAGTCTGTCTGTCTAGTCTTGTCTGTCTAGTCTTGTCTGTCTAGTCTTGTCTGTCTAGTCTTGTCTGTCTAGTCTTGTCTGTCTAGTCTTGTCTGTCTAGTCTTGTCTGTCTAGTCTTGTCTGTCTAGTCTTGTCTGTCTAGTCTTGTCTGTCTAGTCTTGTCTGTCTAGTCTTGTCTGTCTAGTCTTGTCTGTCTAGTCTTGTCTGTCTAGTCTTGTTGTCTAGTCTTGTCTGTCTAGTCTTTTCTGTCTAGTCTTGTCTGTCTAGTCTTGTCTGTCTAGTCTTTGTCTGTCTAGTCTTGTCTGTCTGTCTAGTCTTGTCTGTCTAGGTCTTGTCTGTCTAGTCTTGTCTGTCTAGTCTTGTCTGTCTAGTCTTGTCTGTCTAGTCTTGTCTGTCTAGTCTTGTCTGTCTAGTCTTGTCTGTCTAGTCTTGTCTGTCTAGTCTTGTCTGTCTAGTCTTGTCTGTCTAGTCTTGTCTGTTATCTTGTCTGTCTAGTCTTTCTGTCTAGTCTTGTCTGTCTAGTCTTGTCTGTCTAGTCTTGTCTGTCTAGTCTTGTCTGTCTAGTCTGTCTGTCTAGTCTTGTCTGTCTAGTCTTGTCTGTCTAGTCTTGTCTGTCTAGTCTTGTCTGTCTAGTCTTGTCTGTCTAGTCTTGTCTGTCTAGTCTTGTCTGTCTAGTCTTGTCTGTCTAGTCTTGTCTGTCTAGTCTTGTCTGTCTAGTCTTGTCTGTCTAGTCTTGTCTGTCTAGTCTTGTCTGTCTAGTCTTGTCTGTCTAGTCTTGTCTGTCTAGTCTTGTCTGTCTAGTCTTGTCTGTCTAGTCTTGTCTGTCCTCGTCTTGTCTGTCTAGTCTTGTCTGTCTAGTCTTGTCTGTCTAGTCTTGTCTGTCTAGTCTTGTCTGTCTAGTCTTGTCTGTCTAGTCTTGTCTGTCTAGTCTTGTCTGTCTAGTCTTGTCTGTCTAGTCTTGTCTGTCTAGTCTTGTTCTGTCCTAGTCTTTGTCTGTCTAGTCTTGTCTGTCTAGTCTTGTCTGTCTAGTCTTGTCTGTCTAGTCTTGTCTGTCTAGTCTTGTCTGTCTAGTCTTGTCCTGTCTAGTCTTGTCTGTCCTAGTCTTGGCTGGTCTAGTCTTGTCTGTCTAGTCTTCGTTCTGTCTAGTCTTGTCTGTCTAGTCTTGTCTGTCTAGTCTTGTCCTGTCTAGTCTTGTCTGACTAGTCTTGTCTGTCTAGTCTTGTCATGGTCTAGTCTTGTCTGTCTATCTTGTCTGTCTACTCTTGTCTGTCTAGCTTGTCTGTCTAGTTCTAGTTTGTC
>CALYMW010000203.1:0-25991 GCA_944588485.1 Phosphuga atrata | reverse complement strand
GTCTAGTCTTGTCTGTCTAGTCTTGTCTGTCTAGTCTTGTCTGTCTAGTCTTGTCTGTCTAGTCTTGTCTGTCTAGTCTTGTCTGTCTAGTCTTGTCTGTCTAGTCTTGTCTGTCTAGTCTTGTCTGTCTAGTCTTGTCTGTCTAGTCTTGTCTGTCTAGTCTTGTCTGTCTAGTCTTGTCTGTCTAGTCTTGTCTGTCTAGTCTTGTCTGTCTAGTCTTGTCTGTCTGTCTAGTCTTGTCTGTCTAGTCTTGTCTGTCTAGTCTTGTCTGTCTAGTCTTGTCTGTCTAGTCTTGTCTGTCTAGTCTTGTCTGTCTAGTCTTGTCTGTCTAGTCTTGTCTGTCTAGTCTTGTCTGTCTAGTCTTGTCTGTCTAGTCTTGTCTGTCTAGTCTTGTCTGTCTAGTCTTGTCTGTCTAGTCTTGTCTGTCTAGTCTTGTCTGTCTAGTCTTGTCTGTCTAGTCTTGTCTGTCTAGTCTTGTCTGTCTAGTCTTGTCCGTCTAGTCTTGTCTGTCTAGTCTTGTCTGTCTAGTCTTGTCTGTCTAGTCTTGTCCGTCTAGTCTTGTCTGTCTAGTCTTGTCCGTCTAGTCTTGTCTGTCTAGTCTTGTCCGTCTAGTCTTGTCTGTCTAGTCTTGTCCGTCTAGTCTTGTCTGTCTAGTCTTGTCCGTCTAGTCTTGTTTGTATAGTCTTGTCTGTCTAGTCTTGTCTGTCTAGTCTTGTCCGTCTAGTCTTGTCTGTCTAGACTTGTCTGTCTAGTCTTGTCTGTCTAGTCTTGTCTGTCTAGTCTTGTCTGTCTAGTCTTGTCTGTCTAGTCTTGTCTGTCTAGTCTTGTCTGTCTAGTCTTGTCTGTCTAGTCTTGTCTGTCTAGTCTTGTCTGTCTAGTCTTGTCTGTCTAGTCTTGTCTGTCTAGTCTTGTCTGTCTAGTCTTGTCTGTCTAGTCTTGTCTGTCTAGTCTTGTCTGTCTAGTCTTGTCTGTCTAGTCTTGTCTGTCTAGTCTTGTCTGTCTAGTCTTGTCTGTCTAGTCTTGTCTGTCTAGTCTTGTCTGTCTAGTCTTGTCTGTCTAGTCTTGTCTGTCTAGTCTTGTCTGTCTAGTCTTGTCTGTCTAGTCTTGTCTGTCTAGTCTTGTCTGTCTAGTCTTGTCTGTCTAGTCTTGTCTGTCTAGTCTTGTCTGTCTAGTCTTGTCTGTCTAGTCTTGTCTGTCTAGTCTTGTCTGTCTAGTCTTGTCTGTCTAGTCTTGTCTGTCTAGTCTTGTCTGTCTAGTCTTGTCTGTCTAGTCTTGTCCGTCTAGTCTTGTCTGTCTAGTCTTGTCCGTCTAGTCTTGTTTGTATAGTCTTGTCTGTCTAGTCTTGTCTGTCTAGTCTTGTCTGTCTAGTCTTGTCTGTCTAGTCTTGTCTGTCTAGTCTTGTCTGTCTAGTCTTGTCTGTCTAGTCTTGTCTGTCTAGTCTTGTCTGTCTAGTCTTGTCTGTCTAGTCTTGTCTGTCTAGTCTTGTCTGTCTAGTCTTGTCTGTCTAGTCTTGTCTGTCTAGTCTTGTCTGTCTAGTCTTGTCTGTCTAGTCTTGTCTGTCTAGTCTTGTCTGTCTAGTCTTGTCTGTCTAGTCTTGTCTGTCTAGTCTTGTCTGTCTAGTCTTGTCTGTCTAGTCTTGTCTGTCTAGTCTTGTCTGTCTAGTCTTGTCTGTCTAGTCTTGTCTGTCTAGTCTTGTCTGTCTAGTCTTGTCTGTCTAGTCTTGTCTGTCTAGTCTTGTCTGTCTAGTCTTGTCTGTCTAGTCTTGTCTGTCTAGTCTTGTCTGTCTAGTCTTGTCTGTCTAGTCTTGTCTGTCTAGTCTTGTCTGTCTAGTCTTGTCTGTCTAGTCTTGTCTGTCTAGTCTTGTCTGTCTAGTCTTGTCTGTCTAGTCTTGTCTGTCTAGTCTTGTCTGTCTAGTCTTGTCTGTCTAGTCTTGTCTGTCTAGTCTTGTCTGTCTAGTCTTGTCTGTCTAGTCTTGTCTGTCTAGTCTTGTCTGTCTAGTCTTGTCTGTCTAGTCTTGTCTGTCTAGTCTTGTCTGTCTAGTCTTGACTGTCTAGTCTTTTCTGTCTAGTCTTGTCTGTCTAGTCTTGTCTGTCTAGTCTTGTCTGTCTAGTCTTGTCTGTCTAGTCTTGTCTGTCTAGTCTTGTCTGTCTAGTCTTGTCTGTCTAGTCTTGTCTGTCTAGTCTTGTCTGTCTAGTCTTGTCTGTCTAGTCTTGTCTGTCTAGTCTTGTCTGTCTAGTCTTGTCTGTCTAGTCTTGTCTGTCTAGTCTTGTCTGTCTAGTCTTGTCTGTCTAGTCTTGTCTGTCTAGTCTTGTCTGTCTAGTCTTGTCTGTCTAGTCTTGTCTGTCTAGTCTTGTCTGTCTAGTCTTGTCTGTCTAGTCTTGTCTGTCTAGTCTTGTCTGTCTAGTCTTGTCTGTCTAGTCTTGTCTGTCTAGTCTTGTCTGTCTAGTCTTGTCTGTCTAGTCTTGTCTGTCTAGTCTTGACTGTCTAGTCTTTTCTGTCTAGTCTTGTATGTTTAGTCTTGTCAATCTAGTGTTTTCAGTTTTGTCTAGTCTTCTCTTTAGAACTTTGTCTTTCTAGTCTAGTCTGTTTAGTGTTGGCAATTTATTATTGTCTGTTTAAAATTGTCTGTATAGTCTTGTTTGTCAGGGTCCGATGATACTGGAGTAATATCCTTAATTCTTGTTTGTCTAGTCTTTCTTGTTTAGCTTTGTCTATATAATCTTGTCTGTCTAGTGTTGTCTGTTTAGTCTTGTCCATAGGGTATATCTGTCTTGTCTTGTCTGTTTAGTCTTGTTTGTTAGGCGTAGTCTGCCTAATTTTGCAATAAAAAGTCTTTTTCAATAAAATAAATTAAACTGAGACTAATTCAAAAATTTATGAATCACTCTGTACACCGTAGTTTTTTAAATTTCGCACTCTATTGGACTGGTTTATAGATTTGTCAATCCTGTTCGTTCATTGGCGAATTTGAATAAAAATCGTTTGCCGTTGTTTGAAATCGTTCAATGGGCGAGCAGTATTTCCGATATTTGACAGTTACCAGTTACAGCTGACATTGTTTATGTTTGTAAACTAATTCGAGTTTGGTTTGTAGTCCAGTCTGAAATTGTATTTAATTTAGTGTAATTTTAATTTGTTGCTGTTAAGAGAACTACAGGTAAATTATTTACATAATTCTTCCATATATTTAGCAATTGGTGCTGATAAACATGACCTATTCGTTTGAAATCCGTTTGAAAAACGTTTGTAGGTTAAAATCAGAGACACATTTAACTCTTTGCAGCCCAAATTACATGTAAATATATTTTTATGAAAATTGAACATACTGACATCAATTTAGTGTCTTCTTCTTCTTGCCATCTCATCTTAGAAGGTTCTTCACAGCTATTCTCACTTTTGATGTAGCAGCTCTAAACAACTCAATGAAACTACAGTTGAACAGTTTAGGTTATTTAACCAGGAAATGCGTCTTCTACCTCTGCTTCTTTTTCCCTGTATTTTTCCTTGCATATCCCTCCATTTTCCTCTCCCCTCATCACGTGCCCCAGATACTGCGGCTTCCTTATTTTAATTGTGTTCAATAATTCCCTTTCCTTTCTCATTCTTCGCAGTATCTTTTAATTTGTTATCATGTCTACCCAACATATTCTTAAGATCCTTCTGTGACCACATCTCAAATGCTTCCAGTCCAATCATTTATATCTTTCTTTAATGTCCAGGGTTTGTTCCCATATAGCAACACTCAGAAAACGTAGCACCTAAATATTCTGACTTTAAGTTGTAAGTTCAGATCTATATAGCATAGCACATTTCTCATTCTGTTAAATATAGTTCTGGCTTGTCCAATTCAGGTTTTAATTTCTTCAGTGTACTCATTACTTTCATTGATAGTTGTTCCTAAGTATTTGTATTTACTGAAATTCTGTGCTAATTCACCAGGTTTTCCTGTTGTTGCACTGATTTTGTAATGGTCATAAATATGGTTCTTCTTAATATTTATGTTAAGTTCGCTCTCCTCACTGCTCGTTACTACTTGATCCACCAAGCTTTGTAAATCTTCTATTATTTTGGCAATAAGTATGGTGTCATTTGTATACTGAATATTGTTAATGGGTATTCCATTTACCTTTAAGCTTCTTTCACACGGGACACTGTGTGTCCGGATTCTGTGTCTCAAGCCACCGTCTCGATATAGAAGTAGATTGGGGCATTCAGACAGAATTCAGTGTGTGGCGACACTGAATTCTGTATCGCGGCAGTGTATGTCGGTGTCCCGAATTGGCGGTGTCCGGGACACTGTCTGATTCTCTCGGCCACTCTCGTACATTCAGTTCTATGAGAGCATTCACACGGGACACAATTCTTTCATTTGCTTTTTAAATATACCTTAATTATTCCATAAATTTACCACCATTTAATATTAATTATTCTGCAAAGGTGCCTCATCAATCGCAACCTGTGCCTCTTGCTCATTCTGATGAACCTGGAAATAGGGTTTACTACTCACAGACTGGTATTCACGATATCAGTTCTGTTTAGCATAGATATACACTCTCATCAATGCATGGTGAGTCTGATGATTCTATAATTTTCCTACTTAATTAATGCGCAGTTTTCAATACTTATGTATTACAATATATATATCTATTGTTCTATTTGTTTTTTATTTTATAATAAAAGTTTTTGAATTAAACAAGTATTAGTATTTTTCCATACCGGATAGTCACAGCTAGTCTCTCTTTTCCAGGGATACATTTTCTCATATTTGTATCTTGAAATGTCAGCGGAATCCTTAATTTCTCATACAAATTAAAAAAAAATAATAATTCGTCTTGCAATACTTCATTAAAAAGTGCCTTTTTCCTGTCTGCTGGATATAATTGGATATACCCATAATTTTCTTTTACGTTTTATTTTCGTTTTTTAAAACTATTTGAAATAACACATACAAGTGCAGCCATCTCCTATGACTGACGAGTGAAGAAATTCGGATAAAAAGACTATTGGTTGACGTCAGAGCCACAGAGTGTCTCTGCAGTGTCCCGCGGAATTGGGTGCCCAGTTGCTCAAGATTCTGTGTCCAGACACAGAATCTCTGAATGATTTCTTCCAAATAAAGATTAAATAATAGTGGTGATAGTACACATCCTTGCCTTACACCGCGTTGTATGCTTACTTCCTCTGGAAGTTCGTTATTCACTTTGATGTTAATCTGATTGTAGTGTAAATTATTTATTATTCTAATATCTTTCATGTCTATGTTTTTACTTTTGAGCAATTGAATAAGGTGATTATGGCGAACTCTATCAAATGCTTTGTTGTAGTCAAGAAAACAGATATACATCAGTTGATTGATGTTCATGCATCTTTGAGCCAACACATTAAAGGCAAACAAGGCATCTATTGTTCCCATTGCATTCCTAAAACCAAATTGGGTTTCACTAATATCTTGTTCTTATTTCCTAAAGATTCTTTGATGTATTATCTTTAGGAATATTTTGAGAGCGTGACTCATTAGACTGATAGTTCAATGATCGTTGCATTCTTTTGCGTTAACCTTTTTTGGTAATGTAATGATGGTCGATCTAAGCCAGGGGTCTCCAAACGTTTCAGCCTTAGGGCCATACTGATTACTTCAGTAAGTTCCGAGGGCCAAAACCATATTATCATTGTTGCCAGTGGTAAAAAGTGAAATAATCCACTGATGAAAAAAAAGTCAGAAAAAGTACGCAACGTTTAAAAAAGGCTGCAAATCGGACTAAAGTCCGCAAGACGGCAACACTGCATATTATTAATTTTCCTGTCAATATCTGTAATTTCTAGATTAGTCGTAGAGTACTAGCAATGAGGAGTAACGTGACACGACATCTGGTAAACACAAGCGGAAATAGGTAGTACCTTCTATCGCTAACAGATGGCGCTAATAGCACGTACAGAATAATCTCGTTCGTTCGAGAAAGTTCTGGTGTCTTCCACTCACTTCTAGATGGCAGTAATTGGAATATATAAGAAGGCTAGTGGCGCAACCACAAGTCAGTTCCTATGACACTGTTGTGAAATAAAATAGTGCGTACCTCCTTAAAACGTGTTTGTGCGAGTTTAAGTTTAAGACATCCTTGTAACAGTATTTTGATTTGAATTGTTGCTTTTGTGTGTGATTTAGTAGTATGGAAAAGAAGCGAAAAATTGATAGTGAATGCAGAAAATTCAAAGATCAGTGGAACATTCAGTATTTCGTAATTGAGTCCAGTAACAAGGCGCTATGTTTGATTTGCAATTAAAGCATAGCCGTTCTCAAGGAATACTACATTAAACTTCATTATGAAATAAAACATTTTCAAAATATACGCAGATTGAAATCGCAGCAATCTTCATTTACAAAACTCAAAACTGAACAAGAGGCTGCAACTCGTGCCAGCTTTCGTGTGGCTCTTGAAATTGCAAAATGTGGAAAACCATTCACCTATGGAGAAATTATCAAAGAATGCATAATTGCAGTAGCCGAAGAAATGTGCCCTGAAAAGGTAAATTTATTAAAAACTGTCAGTATGTCAGCAAACACTGTGACTCGAAGGGTAGAAAACATCGCTGAAAATATATCCTCTCAACTGTTCGACAAAAATGGCCATGTTGCGTGGTTTTCTTTGGCCTTGGATGAGTCAACGGATGTGTCAGATACTGCTCAGGTGTTGATTAATATAAGAGGAGTAGATAAAAGCTATGAAGTGCATGAAGAACTTCTTGATATGGATAGTATTCATGGCACAACTACTGGTACAGTTATTTTTAAAGGAATTGAAATGGCCATTAATCAAAAGAACCTTCGATGGAAAAACTTGAAATGTATTACAACTGATGGAGGCAAAAACATGAGTGGGAAAGATAAAGGAGTGGTCGCTCTTGTGTCAAAGGCTGTAGAAAATGACGGTGGTTCAAAACCATTAGTCTTACATTGTATCATTCATCAACAGTCTTTGTGCGGAAAATGTTTGGATAAGTCTGAAGTTCTGAATCCAGTCATATCAACTGTTAATTTTATCAGATCTTTTGGGATGAATCACCGACAATTCCGACAATTTATTGAAGAGATTGGAGAAAATGACTTACCTTATCATACTGCCGTACGTTGGCTTAGTTGTGGGAAAGTCCTTCAGCGCTTTTTTGAACTTCGAGCAGTGATCGAAAGTTTTTTGAATGAAAAGCATCGCCCGCTTACTGAATTACAAAACAACGCATGGCTGTGGAAATTAGCATTCTATGTTGATTTGACAAAACATGTGAACGAACTGAATTTGAGATTGCAAGGACAAAACCAGCATCTTCCTGATTTATACACTAATATCAAATCATTCCGGAAGAAAATGATACTGTTTCAATCACAACTACGAAGTAAATGTTTTTCACATTTTAAAACATGTGAAATATTCAGCCACACCACTGAGACTGAGTTTCCTATCGATTTTGCAATCGAAACTTTGAGTGCTTTGAAAATAAATTTTGATACTCGTTTCTCGGACTTTGATGCCATTGTGAATCAAATTAAGATTTTTCAGAATCCTTTTGATACTGACATTGAAACCCTAGCCCCGGAACTTCAAATGGAAATGATTGATCTACAGTGCAGTGATATAATTAAGAACAAATATCAAAACTCATCTTTGTTGGAATTTTATAAGAGTCTTCCACTGACACAATTTGATAATTTGCATAAATTTGCTCGTGGGCTGTTTTCTGTTTTTGGTACTACTTATTTGTGTGAGAAGACGCTTCTCCAAAATGAAGTACACAAAAAATGTTTACAGATCTAAATTAACTGATGAGCATCTTAAATCTCTTTTAATAATTGGTACAAGTAAAATTAGTCCACAACTACAAACTATTGTCAGTGGAAAATCTCAATTACATAAATCTCATTAGTATTTCATATGTCATTATGCTTGTTATAAGTTATGTTTTTATTTAAAATGTATAAAATGTTAGTTGGATTCATTTTAATAATTTGTTAGTTATTATATACTGAAGTTAAATTTTCTGCATTTTATACATGTCTTTACTCATTACAATTCTGTGTTTCTTTATCCAACTTATCACAAAAACAATAAGCCTACAACAATGTTATGAGTAGTTAGTCCATAACCATATCAATGTAGATGTCATATTAATAATTATTCAACATAAAATTAGAATACTTCAGTAAACTAAATTTAATTTGCTATAAAAAATATGTTCTCTAAAAGGAGTTTTCAAGTATGCTAGCTCTCCGCGGGCCGGACCAAATCTGTCCGCGGGCCGGATGTGGCCCTCGGGCCGTAGTTTGGAGACCCCTGATCTAAGCCATTCATGGGGAATGGTTCCTGTGTTGTATATTGTGTTATATAGTTCCACCAGTATGCCTAGTTGATCTTCTGTGATTAGTTTAATTATTTCTGCATGAATTTCGTCGGGTCCTGGAAATTTATTAGATTTTGCCATTTTTATTGCATGCATTACTTTGTCTTTTGTTATTAATGGGCCCAGCTCTCTTTCTGTGTCCTCTTCCATTATTTCTTGTTGTCTGTCATTGTCAAATAGTTCTTGGATATATTCATTCCATCTTGTCTGTTTTCCTTCAGTATCTGGGATTATTTTGCCATCTCTGTCTAGCAAGATATTGCTTTAGTTTCGTCTTTTTATACCAGCTAACTCCTTAATTTTTTTATGAAGGTTAAGATCATCGTGTTTTATTAGTAAATCTTCTAATTAATTCTGTACATTTTTCTTTGGTTTCATGTATTCTTTTTCTTATTTCTTAATGTGTATGTTTGTTGTTGTGTATGTTTTTGTTCTTTCCTCCATTAGCTTTAAAATTTCATAAGTCATCCAAGGTTTTTATTTGTGAATAATGTACTCTGTTTGCGGTAACTCTTTTACTGCAGTTGTTATCGTGGTTTTGATCATCATCATCATCATCATCAAACAGCCCTTTGCTTTGCGTCCACTGCTGGACATAGGCCTCCCCAATTTCCGCCCATTTCCTCCTATCCTGAGCCTCTCGCATCCAGGCTCCTCTTGTTCTTTTTATATCGTCTGTCCATCTTGTGGGGGGCCTCCCCCTGCTTCGTATATCTGCTCTTGGCCTCCACTCCAGTAGTCTCTTGGTCCATCTTCCATCTGACATTCGGGCCACGTGTCCAGCCCAGTTCCACTTTAGCCTCGCCATACGCACAACCACATCTGTGACACCTTTTGTTCGGCGTAGGTCTTCGTTTGTGATATGGTCTCGTAGCGACACGCCGAGCATCGATCTTTCCATCTTTCGTTGTGCAATTTGGAGCTTTTTTGCAGTGGCGACGGTGAGTGTTGCGGTTTCAGTGCCGTAGGTCATAACTGGCAATACACATTGATCAAACACTTTCCTTTTCAAGCAGACTGGCAGATCGCTTTTGATGGTATCCCATATTATGTTTGGATCTTCATTCGGTTCAGATCTTACTTAGTTTGGTCTTAATATTCTTGGTCAATTGATCTTTCATTTTTGCATATGTATATGGTTTGCATATGTTTTTTGTTTTGTTTGGATTTTGGCCTTTTTAATCGAACTTTGAGCCTTACTATTACTGGATTATGATCTGTTGCTGCATCTGCTCCAGGATAGGCTTTGGCAGATATTATGGAATTTCGGTAATTTAGTGTAATTTATAGTTATTTATAGCTAAAATATGGCACCACTTGCATACTATTACCTAGGTGGTTATAAGAAATTACCACTGAATCTCAAGAAATAAAATATCAAAAAGTTGGTTTTATAAAGATACCACTAGGAAAGAAGGGGTAAATATAAAAAAAATATATCACATGAAAATGCTAATGTTAACCATTGTACAAAATTGATAATTTTTATGAAATACTAATATTTATCTTAACATTATCCTCTACACCAAGGGTATCCAAACTTTCCAGCCTTAGGGCCATACTGATTACTCCAGTAAGTTCCGAGGGCCAAAACCATATTATCATTGTTGCCGGTGGTAAAAAGTGAAATAGTCCACTGATGAAAAAGAAAGTCCGAAAAACTACGCAACGTTTAAAAAAGGCTGCAAATCGGACTAAAGTCCGCAAAACGGCAACACTGCATATTATTAATTTTCCTGTCATTATCTGTAATTTCTAGATTAGTCGTAGAGTACGAGCCATGAGGAGTAACGTGACACGACATCTGGTGGACACAAGCGGAAATAGGTAGTACCTTCTATCGCTAACAGATGGCGCTAATAGCCCGTACAGAATAATCTCGTGGGTTCGAGAAAGTTCTGGTGTCTTCCACTCACTTCTCGATGGCAGTAATTGGAACATATAAGAAGGCTAGTGGCGCAACCACAAGTCAGTTCCTATGACACTGTTGTGAAATAAAATAGTGCGTACCTCCTTAAAACGTGTTTGTGCGAGTTTAAGTTTAAGAATTGTTGCTTTTGAGTGTGATTTAGTAGTATGGAAAAGAAGCGAAAAATTGATGATTTTTGATGAAAGAATTGAAGTGAATGCAGAAAATTCAAAGATCAGTGGAACATTCAGTATTTCGTAATTGAGTCCAGTAACAAGGCGCTATGTTTGATTTGCAATGAAAGCATAGCCGTTCTCAAGGAATATAACATTAAACGTCATTATGAAACAAAACATTTTCAAAATTACTCAAAATATACAGGAAGTTTGCGAACAGAAAAATTCGAAGCTATGAAGCGCGGATTGAAATCGCAGCAATCTTCATTTACAAAACTCAAAACTGAACAAGAGGCTGCAACTCGTGCCAGCTTTCGTGTGGCTCTTGAAATTGCAAAACGTGGAAAACCATTCACCGATGGAGAAATGATCAAGGAATGCATAATTGCAGTAGCCGAAGAAATGTGCCCTGAAAAGGTAAATTTATTAAAAACTGTCAGTATGTCAGCAAACACTGTGGCTCGAAGGGTAGAAAACATCGCTGAAAATATATCCTCTCAACTGTTCGACAAAAATGGACATGTTGAGTGTTTTCTTTGGCCTTGGATGAGTCAACGGATGTGTCAGATACTGCTCAGGTGTTGATTTATATTCGAGAAGTAGATAAAAGCTATGAAATGCATGAAGAACTTCTTGATATGTATAGTATTCATGGCACAACTACTGGTACAGATATTTTTAAAGGAGTTGAAATGGCCATTTATCAGAAGAACCTTCGATGGAAAAACTTGAAATGTATTACAACTGATGGAGGCAAAAACATGAGTGGGAAAGATAAAGGAGTGGTCGCTCTTGTGTCAAAGGCTGTAGAAAATGACGGTGGTTCAAAACCATTAGTCTTACATAGTATCATTCATCAACAGTCTTTGTGCGGAAAATGTTTGGATATGTCTGAAGTTCTGAAACCAGTCATATCAACTGTTAATTTTATCAGATCTTTTGGGCTGAATCCCGACAATTCCGACAATCTATTGAAGAAAATCTATTGAAGGAAAAAATGACTTACCTTATCATACTGTCGTACGTTGGCTTAGTTGTGGGAAAGTCCTTCAGCGCTTTTTTGAACTTCGAGCAGTGATCGCCATTTTTTTGAATGAAAAGCATCGACCTCTTACTGAATTACAAAATAACGCATGGCTGTGGAAGTTAGCATTCTATGTTGATTTGACAAAACATGTGAACGAACTGAATTTGAGATTGCAAGGAGAAAACCAGCATCTTCCTGATTTATACACTAATATCAAATCATTCCAGAAGAAATTGATACTGTTTCAATCACAACTACGAAGTAAATGTTTTTCACATTTTAAAACATGTGAAATATTCAGCCACACCACTGGGCTGGACTCGGACTTTGATGCCATTGCGAATCAAATTAAGGGTTTTCAGAATCCTTTTGATACTGACATTAAAACTCTAGCCCCGGAACTTCAAATGGAAATGATTGATCTACAGTGCAGTGATATAATTAAGAACTAGTATCAAAACTCATCTTTGTTGGAATTTTATAAGAGTCTTCCACTGACACAATTTGATAATTTGCATAAATTTGCTCGTGGGCTGTTTTCTGTTTTTGGTACTACTTATTTGTGTGAGAAGACCTTCTCCAAAATGAAGTACACAAAAAATGTTTACAGATCTAAATAACTGATGAGCGAGCATCTTAAATCTGTTTTAATAATTGGTACAAGTAAAATTAGTCCACAACTAAAAACTATTGTCAGTGGAAAATCTCAATTACATAAATCTCATTAGTATTTCATATGTCATTATGCTTGTTATAAGTTATGTTTTTATTTAAAATGTATAAAATGTTAGTTGGATTCATTTCAATAATTTGTTAGTTATTATAAACAGAAGTTAAATTTTCTGCATATTATACATGTCTTTACTCATTACAATTCTGTGTTTCTTTATCCAACTTATCACAAAAACAATAACAATAAGCCTACAACAATGTTATGAGTAGTTAGCCCATGACCATATCAATGTAGATGTCATATTAATAATTATTCAACATAAAATTAGAATACTTCAGTAAACTAAATTTAATTTGCTATAAAAAATATGTTCTCTAAAAGGAGTTTTCAAGTATGCTAGCTCTCCGCGGGCCGGACAAAATCTGTCCGCGGGCCGGATGTGGCCCTCGGGCCGTAGTTTGGAGACCCCTGATCTAAGCCATTCATGGGGAATGGTTCCTGTGTTGTATATTGTGTTATATAGTTCCACCAGTATGCCTAGTTGATCTTCTGTGATTAGTTTAATTATTTCTGCTTGAACTTCGTCGGGTCCTGGAAATTTATTAGATTTTGCCATTTTTACTGCATGCATTACTTTGTCTTTTGTTATTAATGGGCCCAACTTTCTTTCTGTGTCCTCTTCCATTATTTCTTGTTGTCTGTCATTGTCAAATAGTTCTTGGATATATTCATTCCATCTTGTCTGTTTTCCTTCAGTATCTGGGATTATTTTGCCATCTCTGTCTAGCAAGATATTGCTTTGGTTTCGTCTTTTTATACCAGCTAACTCCTTAATTTTTTTATGAAGGTTAAGATCATCATGTTTTATTAGTAAATCTTCTAATTAATTCTGTACATTTTTCTTTGGTTTCATGTATTCTTTTTCTTATTTCTTAATGTGTATGTTTGTTGTTGTGTATGTTTTTGTACGTCCTTCTTTCCTCCATTAGCTTTAAAATTTCATAAGTCATCCAAGGTTTTTATTTGTGAATAATGTACTCTGTTTGCGGTAACTCTTTTACTGCAGTCGTTATCGTGGTTTTGATGGTATCCCATATTATGTTTGGATCTTCATTCGGTTCAGATCTTACTTAGTTTGGTCTTAATATTCTTGGTCAATTGATCTTTCATTTTTGCATATGTATATGGTTTGCATATGTTTTTTGTTTTGTTTGGATTTTGACCTTTTTAATCGAACTTTGAGCCTTACTATTACTGGATTATGATCTGTTGCTGCATCTGCTCCAGGATGGGCTTTGGCAGATATTATGGAATTTTGGTAATTTAGTGTAATTTATAGTTATTTATAGCTAAAATATGGCACCACTTGCATACTATTACCTAGGTGGTTACAAGAAATTACCACTGAATCTCAAGAAATAAAATATCAAAAAGATGGTTTTATACCACTAGGAAAGAAGGGGTAAATATAAAATTAATATATTTCACATGAAAATGCTAATGTTAACCATTGTACAAAATTGATAATTTTTATGAAATACTAATATTTATCTTAACATTATCCTCTACACCAGGGGTCTCCAAACTAAGGCCCGAGGGCCACATCCGGCCCGCGGACAGATTTTGTCCGGCCCGCGGAGAGCTAGCATACTTGAAAACTCCTTTTAGAGAACATATTTTTTATAGCAAATTAAATTTAGTTTTCTGAAGTATTCTAATTTTATGTTGAATAATTATTAATATGATATATACATTGATATGGTCATGGGCTAACTACTCATAACATTGTTTGTTGTAGGCTTATTGTTATTGTTTTTGTGATAATTTGGATAAAGAAACACAGAATTGTAATGAGTAAAGACATGTATAATATGCAGAAAATTTAACTTCAGTATATAATAACTAACAAATTATTGAAATGAATCCAACTAACATTTTATACATTTTAAATAAAAACATAACTTATAACAAGCATAATGACATATGAAATACTAATGAGATTTATGTAATTGAGATTTTCCACTGACAATAGTTTGTAGTTGTGGACTAATTTTACTTCATTTTGGAGAAGTCTTCTCACACAAATAAGTAGTACCAAAAACAGAAAACAGCCCACAAGCAAATTTATGCAAATTATCAAATTGTGTCAGTGGAAGACTCCAGTGGAAGAATTCCAACAAAGATGAGTTTTGATATTTGTTCTTAATTATATCACTGCACTGTAGATCAATCATTTCCATTTGAAATTCCGGGGCTAGGGTTTCAATGTCAGTATCAAAAGGATTCTGAAAAATCTTAATTTGATTTGCAATGGTATCCGAGAAACAAGTATCAAAATTTATTTTCAAAGCACTCAAAGTTTCGATTGCAAAATCGATAGTAAACTCAGTCTCAGTGGTGTGGCTGAATATTTCACATGTTTTAAAATGTGAAAAACATTTAGTTGTGATTGAAACAGTATCAATTTCTTCCGGAATGATTTGATATTAGTGTATAAATCAGGGAGATGTTGATTTTCTCCTTGCAATCTCAAATGCAGTTCGTTCACATGTTTTGTCAAATTAACATAGAATGCTAACTTCCACAGCTATGCGTTGTTTTGTAATTCAGTAAGAGGGCCATGCTTTTCATTAAAAAAAAATTCGATCACTGCTCGAAGTTCAAAAAAGCGCTGAAGGACTTTCCCACAACTAAGCCAACGTACGGCAGTATGATAAGGTAAGTCATTTTCTCCAATCTCTTCAATAAATTGTCGGAATTGTCGGTGATTCAGCCCAAAAGATCTGATAAAATTAACAGTTGATATGACTGGTTTCAGTACTTCAGACATATCCAAACATTTTCCGCACAAAGACTATTGATGAATGATACAATGTAAGACTAATGGTTTTGAACCACCGTAATTTTCTACAGCCTTTGACACAAGAGCGACCACTCCTTTATCTTTCCCACTCATGTTTTTGCCTCCATCAGTTGTAATACATTTCAAGTTTTTCCATCGAAGGTTCTTTTGATTAATGGCCATTTCAACTCCTTTAAAAATATCTAAACCAGTAGTTGTGCCATGAATACTATACACATCAAGAAGTTCTTCATGCACTTCATAGCTTTTATACTACTCAATATAAATACTCCTCGAATATAAATCAAAACCTGAGCAGTATCTGACACATCTGTTGACTTATGCAAGGCCAAAGAAAACCACTCAACATGTCCATTTTTGTCGAACAGTTGAGAGGATATATTTTCAGCGATGTTTTCTACCCTTCGAGCCACAGTGTTTGCTGACATACTGACAGTTTTTAATAAATTTACCTTTTCAGGGCACATTTCTTTGGCTACTGCAGTTATGCATTCTTTGATCATTTCTCCATCGGTGAATGGTTTACCACGTTTTGCAATTTCAAGAGCCACACGACAGCTGGCACGAGTTGCAGCCTCTTGTTCAGTTTTGAGTTTTGTAAATGAAGAATGCTGCGATTTCAATCCGCGCTTCGTAGCTTCGAATTTTTCCGTCCGCAAACTTCCTGTATATTTTGAGTAATTTTGAAAATGTTTTGTTTCATAATGACGTTTAATGTTATATTCCTTGAGAACGGCTATGCTTTCATTGCAAATCAAACATAGCGCCTTGTTACTGGACTCAATTACGAAATACTGAATGTTCCACTGATCTTTGAATTTTCTGCATTCACGATCAATTTTTCGCTTCTTTTCCATACTGCTAAATCACACACAAAAGCAACAATTCAAATCAAAATACTGTTACAAAGATGTCTTAAACTTAAACACGTACAAACACGTTTTAAGGAGGTACGCACTATTTTATTTCACAACAGTGTCATAGGAACTGACTTGTGGTTGCGCCACTAGCCTTTTTATATATTCCAATTACTGCCATCTAGAAGTGAGTGGAAGACACCAGAACTTTCTCGAACTAACGAGATTATTCTGTACGTGCTATTAGCGCCATCTGTTAGCGATAGAAGGTACTACCTATTTCCGCTTGTGTCCACCAGATGTTGTGTCACGTTACTCCTCATGGCTCGTACTCTACGACTAATCTAGAAATTACAGATAATGACAGGAAAATTAATAATATGCAGTGTTGCCGTTTTGCGGACTTTAGTCCGATTTGCAGCCTTTTTTAAACGTTGCGTACTTCTTCGAACTTTTTTTTTCATCAGTGAACTATTTCACTTTTTACCACCGGCAACAATGATAATATGGTTTTGGCCCTCGGAACTTACTGGAGTAATCAGTATGGCCCCAAGGCTGGAAAGTTTGGAGACCCCTGCTCTACACTATGGCCCATCTTGAGCCACTGTGAGCCATCACCATTGTGTAGAGGGGTATATGCCCTGTAGTGGCCTAAGTAGTGGATGATGGAGATGGTGATGGCCATGGATGGCATTGAGAGTGGTCCGACTACACACATCAAAGGAGGCCAGCATGCACAAGTAAGCTGCACAGTGGCTAAAGTGGCATGTCCACCACACCATGGGCCATCATTTCCTTTATCGCACTCTTGTTGTCATGATAACACTGATTTTAGTAATTATTACCAGTAATTATAAATTTTAAGGTTATTAATATTAAATTTGAATAATAACTTAATTTTTTGACAAAATTAACAAAATTTGAAATTAATTTTTATGAACAATGTATGGCCCATTCATGCACATCTAGAATGGTCCGTCTAGATCAGGCGTCGGCAACCTATGGCACGCGTGCCAGGCTTGGCACGCGACGAGTTTCTGAATGGCACTCTACAAAGTAAATAGCAGAGTTCGGAAAAAACACGGTGAAAAATACGGTATTTTAAAATAATATTATATAATTTAATTATAAGATATATTTAGGGGGTAAAATACGGTATTCCTAGCGAATGTTCACTTTGTTGTCTTTGCTATAACTGAATAAAAACGTTTTTTTTTGTGGGGGGGGGGAGGGTTTGAATTTGCTATAAACATTTAAATAAAATCAAAAAATAATTTTTTAACAACTATTTTTTATGAATATAAATGCCCTTATCAAAGATTTCAAAGCAAAATTTCACCTTTTATAAATTCTGTTAACGCCGAATATTTGTTTAAATTTTTCATGAGGGCCGTTTTTTTTAATATTTACATAAAATATTTAATTTAGCTTATTACAACAACATCAAAAATACGGGTTTTTGAAAAAAAATACGGCACCGTATTTTTTTCTGACCTCTAGTAATCAGGGAAATCGTGAAAATATCGAGATGAAGTGATTTTGAAATAAGAGAAAATGTTTAATTATATAATTTATCTAAGGAGGCTTGCCAATGTCACGAAAATCTGCGCGATGCTTTTGTGGAAACGCATTCGGAGCAAAATGAATGAAACATGCGCAGCACCGACTAGTTATCGAAGCGGACTTATACGAATGTTCAAGCCGGAATACATTCGCCCCTCTCTTTCTCGTTTTGTGCTGCGCATATTTGCCTGCAATCCAGTAAAACTTGCATTTCGTTTAATACTGGTCGTTACTTTCCGTTCTAACTTTTTTTGTAAGACTTGTATCTTATTGGTTTAATATTTGTTATTTTTAATCCATATTTAATCATATGGAGGCAAAGAAACAAAAACTAAATATTCGCGGGTTTCAAGACTATTGGACGAATGAATATGGATTTATACAACAAAAGGATCAAAAGTATGTGTGATATGTCACGAAAGTGTCGTATGCCGCACGTCAAGCGTATAAAGACATTTCCAAACCAAACATCAGTCCACATTTAATAGCAACGATGAGAAATGTGAAACTATAAAGAGAGCTGTTTCTGGTTATAAGAAACAAGTAGCTTTTTTTTGTGGAATAACTGGAACGAAGCCTAAGGCGACAAAATGCAGCTTCGCAATTGCTCATTGCATAGCTGCCAAAGGCAAACCCTTTACAAATGGGGAATATATAAAGGAAATCTTTATAAAAAGTGCAGAAAAGTTGATTAGCGATTTACCTAACCAACAAACCATACTATCCCGAATTCGAGAAATACCGGCTTCTGCGCGAACGATTGAAAGAAGAATAACTGAAATGGCAGACAATGTGACAACAAAACAGAATTCTGGACTACAAGAATCTGTTGCATTTAGCGTCGCTGTTGATGAAAGTACAGATGTAAATGATATTGCGCGGCTTGCAGTATTTGTACGGTATTGTGATAAAGGTCAAGTTTATGAAGAATTGTGCAATTTGATTCCTCTGTCTGGGACAACTAAGGGGCAGGATATTCTTGCTTCATTCATAAATTATTTTGACAGCAAGAAAATTAATATCAAAAAAATATTTTGTGTAACTACTGACGGCGCACCTGCAATGGTTGGCAAGGATAAAGGATTTGTCAAACTTCTTGAAAATCATATTGGACATAAAATATTGAACTTTCATTGTATAATACACCAGGAAAGTTTAGTTGCCAAAATTTCGTCACAGCGCTTAATTCCTGTAATGGTCACTGTTGTTAAAATAGTTAATTTCATAGTGTCTCGCTCTTCATTGACACACAGGCAATTTAAATCTCTTTTAGAAGAAATGGAAAGTGAATATGTCGACCTACCCTTATACAGCCATGTTCGTTGGCTTAGTCGAGGCAATGTCTTGAATAAGTTTGTGTCATGTCTGGAACACATTAAAGTTTTAATGAAAAGGAACAACATTTCCCCGAATTGAACGATAAAGAATGGTTATGCAAATTGATGTTTCTGACTGATATAACTAAACATCTCAAGGAACTAAACTTAAGATTGCAAGGAAAGCGCCAAACTGTGCTCGAACTTTTTGAATATTGGACAGGATTTGCTACAAAATTAAATGTATTTTTATGTGATATTAATACCAGTACCTACAAATACTTCCCAAATGTTAAAGCGCTTGCAAATAAATCGACCATAGACAAAGATGAACTTAAAACCTACGTTGAAGCACTCAAAGATGAATTTTCCAGAAGATGCAAAGACTTTGAAGCTCATTTGCCTATATTTTCCTTCCTGATAAAACCAGATTTAATAGATCCATTAATAATACCGTTTGATTTTTCAATTTTTGAGTGGATGAATGTTGATAATTTTGAAATGGAACTTATCGAACTAATATCTTCAGAATTATGGAAAACAAAATTTAAGGAATTACGAAAAAATCTGGAAGATGACTCTATGGAAAAATCGACTGCTATATTAAATTGTTGGATGTCATTGCCGGAAAGATTTTATTGTTTAAAAAAAATTGCATGTGCTCTCCTTTCCGCTTTTGGTTCCACATATCTCTGTGAACAAATTTTTTCTCATATGAAACATATTTTGAGTCCACAAAGAAGTCGTTTAACAAATGAACATTCAGAATCTTGTGTGAAATTAAAAATCACAAATTATACCCCTGATATTGAAATATTAAGCAAAAATGTGCCGGGACAAGGTTCGCATTAAAAAATTTTAATTTATGTTATTTTTTTAATAAATATGTTTAAAAGATAAATTTGGTATAATTTTTTTCTCCTCTAAAACCCCATTATATAAGTTAAAATTCTGGCAGCACCCTTTATCATATTGGTAGAATGGCTTGGCACACCACGGGTAAAAGGTTGCCGACCCCTGGTCTAGATGGACCACTGTGTGGATGCGTCCATTCAGGCCATCATAATGGACCATGATAATGGTGACCATCATGATGGCCCACAATGAGCCATAGTGTAGAGTGGCCATTACATTGTATAAGAAAATATGGCAATATTTGTATACTATTACCTACGTGGTTTCAAGAAATGTGTGCTGCATTTCAAGAAATAAAATTATAAAGGTGGTTTTCTAAAGATACCACAGGGAACGAAAGGGTTAAATATAATAAATAGCTCCTTATTAGGACTGGTATTGTTAATAACATTCTTTTTCTCACATTTTTTTATATTTTTTATCATCCAATTAATAGAAGAATTTTTTTATTTATTGCTCTTCTTTTTTATTGCTCTTCCAGGCAATTCAAAAGTTGTTAACATTGTATTGCCAAATATAATATCAGAGATATTTTCTAATTGGTAAAACCATACTAATGTGTTGGAACACAGCTTGAGTATATAAATATATATATATATATATATATATATATATGTGTTGTATTGTTTTCTCGGGGATTCCGCGTTGATGCAGAGGGTTGGCTCTGAAAAGAACCGGATTCTCTACGTTTCGGCGAACTAACATTCGCCATTCTCAAGAGATATATGCGTCCGTACGGGTCAACCGTTCGACGCATACTGAGAGCTCGTTCGTGCGATGCGACTACTTATAGCTGTCTGGCTTCGGGTCATGCGCGTTGTGTGCGATGCTTCGGTTCGGTTGTTTGTTTGTTTTGTTGGTCGTGCATGAGTCTGGGGTGTCTGGGATTGCATTTTGAGGGTGGATATGATCGGTCGCCACGCTGGGGGCAGTCTCAAGGAATCGTCTCTCGTGTTCATGCAGTAGTCTCGTTTTTCTATCTCTATGGCTTCTCTGTATACTCGTGACATTTCGTGGCTAATCTGTGCAACAGTCCTTGAATTTCTAAAGTCCATCCAGTGACCAGTGTTTGTGTGTTGGACAAGTGCCGATGAAACTTTGTCTCTGTGTCTGATTGAAACTACATGTTCTTGAAGGGAAATTGTTCTGTAGTCATGAACAGTGCTGACTATAAACAAAAAATGACCACAATCTTAGATGATCCAGCTTATCTACCCAGTACAACGGACCCCACAACCTATCTTGAAAAAACTACCAGACAAAAGATCCTAAGCTCTAGCATTGACAAGGAATCAATGAATTATCTTATACCAAGGGAGAAATCTTCACGGTGTCCCAAGATATATGGTTTACCAAAGATCCACAAAGATGGAGCCCCACTACGACCAATAGTAAGCTCCATTGGTTCACCGGTCCAACTTCTTGCGAAACATTTAGCAAAATGTTTACAACCATACGCAGAAGATTGTGATTCCTATGTCCGCAATGCTGAACACTTCATAGACATACTGAAAAATCACCAACTCCAGCCCGGCCACCTCCTTGTGAGCTTTGACATTGTATCTTTATTCACAAAAGTACCGGTCCCTGAGGCCTTAAACATCATAAGATCAAAATTAAAACCAGAAAAGTATGTATCAGATTTGGCAGAACATTGTTTAAAGAATACATACTTTAGGTACGATGGCCAAATATACAAACAAGTCCTAGGAGCACCAATGGGTTCACCTCTATCCCCAGTAATAGCCAACATATTTCTTACAGATTTTGAGGAAAAGGCAATCTCATCAGCCACACTTAAACCTACACTCTGGTTAAGATATGTTGACGACAGATTTGTAATCTGGCCCCACGGCAGACCAGAGCTGGACAAATTCCTTACCCATCTTAACTCCCAACACGACCAAATTAAATTCACAATGGAGATAGAAAAGCATCAACAACTTCCTTTCTTGGATGTCTTGGTACAGAAGAAACCTGACGGCACTTTGAGCCACACTGTGTACCGGAAACCAACACACACAGACAGATATCTGAACGCTTCTTCGCACCATCATCCCAAACAACTAGCATCTGTAGTCAACACTCTTACCACCCAATCCAAAAGACTAGCAGACCAGCTTAACTTACCGAAAGAATTGAGGAACTTACGAGAAGCTCTTTTTTCAAATGGATATCCAAACAGCTTAATATCCAGAGCTTTCCGTCGTACAGAGAACAGTAGCCAAAGAACTGAAGAACGCCAGAAACCCGTTAGCACAGCATACCTACCATATGTTCATGGATCAACTGACAAAATCGCCAGAATACTTAAAAGACACAACATCGACACCATTTTCAAACCTAACCAGAAAATATCCTCCATGCTACGCAGCGTTAAAGACACCATCCCGTTAGAATCCCATGGAATTTACGAAATACCTTGCGGAACATGTGAACAAACCTACATTGGACGTACCAATAGAAAAATATCTGCTAGGATTCAAGAACATGTAGTTTCAATCAGACTCAGAGACAAAGTTTCATCGGCACTTGTCCAACACACAAACACCGGTCACTGGATGGACTTTAGAAACTCAAGGACTGTTGCACAGATTAGCCAAGAAATATCACGAGTATACAGAGAAGCCATAGAGATAGAAAAACGAGACTACTGCATGAACACGAGAGACGATTCCTTGAGACTGCCCCCAGCATGGCGACCGATCATATCCACCCTCAAAATGCAATCCCAGACACCCCAGACTCATGTACGACCAACAAAACAAACAAACAACCGAACCGAAGCATCGCACACAACGCGCATGACCCGAAGCCAGACAGCTATAAGTAGTCGCATCGCACGAACGAGCTCTCAGTATGCGTCGAACGGTTGACCCGTACGGACGCATATATCTCTTGAGAATGGCGAATGTTAGTTCGCCGAAACGTCGAGAATCCGGTTCTTTTCAGAGCCAACCCTCAGCATCAACGCGGAATCCCCGAGAAAACAATACAACACAGGTATCTATCCGCGAAAACCTCAAATTCAACATATATATATATATATATATATATATATATATATATATATACATATATATATATATATATATATATATATATATATATATATATTCAACCTTTTCAGAGCTCTATAACACTATTAAGTTTATATGACTTTATTAAGTTGATATGATTATCTAAAATGTATTATGAATTTACCAATTCAAAATTATCACTTAAATCAATAACCCATCAATAAAAATATCTAACCCTAATCATCCACATGGGTTTCAAGTAAGTGGTTTACAAATTGTTGTTCATAAAAGCAAAGCTGTACTGATGACAGTAAAATCTTGAAACGCGTCTACAGATGGCTATCCACTTAAGGTATATGAAAGACATTAAAAAATTATTTTTTTGGTTTTTGTTGAGTGCCACGTAGGTGGACAGATGACCTCATGCATGCATTCTTCTAAAAGATTCATTCATATTATAGAGATCTAGAAAGGTTGAATATATTTATATATTCAGGCTGTGTTCCGACTTTATTAAGTTTATATGATTATATATAATGTAGTATGGTTTTACCAATTTTAAAAAAAAACTTAAAAAATGCCTGTTCATCTTGAGAAAATTGTATCGCACTCGGCGAGCCATTAACGAACCCATATGAGTGCTTTAATGACTTCATTATAGACACAAAATAAAAAATATATTAAATATTTTTTAATTTTTTTCGCGTGCTGAAAAATCGCGCTTATTGAACTCGTTCTTTAAACTATTTTTTCTATTTTGCGCCCTTTTATGCCATTTCTAAATACAAAAATCGCCGATACATTGTATGACTAAATTGTATCTCACTCGGCAAACCATTAACGAACCCTTATGAATACTTTATTGACTTCATTATAGACGCAAAATAGAAAAATGAAGTTAAAAACATTAATTTAAAATAAAGGTCTGTATCATTCTATAATTTTAATTCAATAATCCACAGCTAGGGATTCATCATAGGCTTGTCAATTACTAGGTGTCCATAACTATGTTCTAGTTCAGGGGTGGCGAACCTTTATGTATCAACGTGCCATTTTTTCTAAAGAAATGTTTAATGAGTCCATAGACGTGTCAAATAATTTTGACTTATTGTTAGTGATTATTGGCAAATTAAAGGTACTATCAACTCAATACTATCAGCTCAAAACTCTTTATTTACTACCAAAAAAATAGATTTGTCAATGTATAATAAATAATAATACATGTTTCAGTTATACGCGTAAATTAAAGTAACATTAGTGTTGTGACAAATTACTTATATTAGGGTTATAAGATGTTACTTTTAGCACAATGCATACTGAACTGGAGTCATCTGTTAATCGGTGTTTAAGCAAGTCTTTAACATTATTCATCCCTGAAAATAATAAGGCATAAGTTGATGAAAATATGGTTAAAATAGCACGAACCAGCTTTTTCAAAAGGTTAAACGTGTCTGGAAACGAATTCCATGTTTCCAAAATTTTGTTACTGGCATTTCTACATATATTGTTTCAATTAATTCCAACTCTTTCCTTGTATCAATAAATTTTTGAATCCATATTGAACTAAACTGGAAATCAATCAGCTGCATTTCAAATTTTTCAATTTCCAAGTAATCGAATTGGGACAAGTTCAGTTTATCAAATGGAGGTACGTAAGGGTACATAATAAACTTGAGAGTTTCCGATAATTCTTTTAACTGAGAAAATCTCGCTGAAAATTCCTTGATTGAAGAATCAATTTCAGCGATTTTCCGCGTCGATTTCACGTTTTTTGACGTCATGCGGAAAAGTACGCGACCGTCGGTTCACCCGGTGCGGCGGAAAATGTAAGCGAAACAAATCCGTTTTTTCTATCACATCTGTGGACGCCGTACTCTTGATTGAAGAGCGCCGTGTCTCCAAATCGGTTCGTTAGATGCGAGATGTTTACCCGCAACGGGCGGAAGAAGAATCTGGGACCTGCGGCATTCTATTCCCGCTCTGGGTCAATTTTAACACAAAAATCGGAAAAACGAGTTGTTTTTTTCACCTAATTTGCGGGGATCCCTCTCCTGGAATAACCAACAGTCGAATCGGGACTGGACCGGCACCAATCGATTAGGCATGGTGCCTTTTAGTTTGTTTTGGAGTTTAATTGCCATTGCTCGCCGGATGGCGCCGGGACGGCCAAAAAAACATGTTTTGCAGACGTACGCGAGAAACCTCAGGGATTCGCTAAATTAAAGAGCAGGGCGTCGCGGTGGCGATTTCTAAATAGAGAACGAAAAGGTCATAAGGCCATAGGAACGATGCACCGCTCGATCGCATTTGGGGGTCCGACGCCCGTCCAAACTCGAATAACATTAAAATCAACGGACTACCGAACCCGATATATATATATATATATATATATATATATATATATATGTATATATATATATATATATATATATATATATATATATATATATATATATATATATATATATATATGTATATATATATATATATATCAATATATAATAATCTCGTCTATACACTAAATAATTGGTGGATTTTAGTCTAAATCTATAGACTAACTGCTTGCGTGGCGGAATTTGCAAACTTTTACTCACAAATTGGTGTATGAAATAAATGAATGAAAAAAATTGTCGGTTTTGTTTTGGGCCGCATTGGAACTTGTCTTGCGGCCCGCCGGGGCAAAACAAAACCGACAATTTTTTTCATTCATTTATCAAATTGACGCTTTTGTTTCGGGCCGCATTTCAACTTATCTTGCCCCAGTTTGACAACTTGTTTTTCATTTATTTACTAAATTTTGGACCGCATTTCCATTTTATTTACTAAACTTTGCATCTTGTCCGTGTGAGGCTCAGTTTACATTAATTCATTAAAATAACCGTTCTATTTTAAGCCGCATTGCAACTTGTCTTGCGAGCGCAGTTTGGACACCCCTGACCTAAATCAAATACCCAACCACATACGTGTCATATATGACAGATATTTCCGCAAATCCTTTAACATCCATGTGGACGATAGGCTTTATCTTAAATACTTAGTTCACTCACCTTTCATAGCAGCCAATAAAATAGATACAGTCTAAATATTCCACGAGAAAAACTGTAGTCTCGTGATTACGCTGCGAAATCGACTTTGTTTCCCCAGGGGACTTCGGTGAGGTTGCGGAAGTCCTCGAGGCAGAAGGAATGGAAGTGGAACTTCGTTCCTGACGGGGGTCCCCTGACCGCGTACGTTTATTTTCTTGCAAAACTTATTGTAAACCTTTGTTGCAGACATGTTGG
>CALYMW010000202.1:0-58126 GCA_944588485.1 Phosphuga atrata | reverse complement strand
GACAGACAAGACTAGACAGACAAGACTAGACAGACAAGACTAGACAGACAAGACTAGACAGACAAGACTAGACAGACAAGACTAGACAGACAAGACTAGACAGACAAGACTAGACAGACAAGACTAGACAGACAAGACTAGACAGACAAGACTAGACAGACAAGACTAGACAGACAAGACTAGACAGACAAGACTAGACAGACAAGACTAGACAGACAAGACTAGACAGACAAGACTAGACAGACAAGACTAGACAGACAAGACTAGACAGACAAGACTAGACAGACAAGACTAGACAGACAAGACTAGACAGACAAGACTAGACAGACAAGACTAGACAGACAAGACTAGACAGACAAGACTAGACAGACAAGACTAGACAGACAAGACTAGACAGACAAGACTAGACAGACAAGACTAGACAGACAAGACTAGACAGACAAGACTAGACAGACAAGACTAGACAGACAAGACTAGACAGACAAGACTAGACAGACAAGACTAGACAGACAAGACTAGACAGACAAGACTAGACAGACAAGACTAGACAGACAAGACTAGACAGACAAGACTAGACAGACAAGACTAGACAGACAAGACTAGACAGACAAGACTAGACAGACAAGACTAGACAGACAAGACTAGACAGACAAGACTAGACAGACAAGACTAGACAGACAAGACTAGACAGACAAGACTAGACAGACAAGACTAGACAGACAAGACTAGACAGACAAGACTAGACAGACAAGACTAGACAGACAAGACTAGACAGACAAGACTAGACAGACAAGACTAGACAGACAAGACTAGACAGACAAGACTAGACAGACAAGACTAGACAGACAAGACTAGACAGACAAGACTAGACAGACAAGACTAGACAGACAAGACTAGACAGACAAGACTAGACAGACAAGACTAGACAGACAAGACTAGACAGACAAGACTAGACAGACAAGACTAGACAGACAAGACTAGACAGACAAGACTAGACAGACAAGACTAGACAGACAAGACTAGACAGACAAGACTAGACAGACAAGACTAGACAGACAAGACTAGACAGACAAGACTAGACAGACAAGACTAGACAGACAAGACTAGACAGACAAGACTAGACAGACAAGACTAGACAGACAAGACTAGACAGACAAGACTAGACAGACAAGACTAGACAGACAAGACTAGACAGACAAGACTAGACAGACAAGACTAGACAGACAAGACTAGACAGACAAGACTAGACAGACAAGACTAGACAGACAAGACTAGACAGACAAGACTAGACAGACAAGACTAGACAGACAAGACTAGACAGACAAGACTAGACAGACAAGACTAGACAGACAAGACTAGACAGACAAGACTAGACAGACAAGACTAGACAGACAAGACTAGACAGACAAGACTAGACAGACAAGACTAGACAGACAAGACTAGACAGACAAGACTAGACAGACAAGACTAGACAGACAAGACTAGACAGACAAGACTAGACAGACAAGACTAGACAGACAAGACTAGACAGACAAGACTAGACAGACAAGACTAGACAGACAAGACTAGACAGACAAGACTAGACAGACAAGACTAGACAGACAAGACTAGACAGACAAGACTAGACAGACAAGACTAGACAGACAAGACTAGACAGACAAGACTAGACAGACAAGACTAGACAGACAAGACTAGACAGACAAGACTAGACAGACAAGACTAGACAGACAAGACTAGACAGACAAGACTAGACAGACAAGACTAGACAGACAAGACTAGACAGACAAGACTAGACAGACAAGACTAGACAGACAAGACTAGACAGACAAGACTAGACAGACAAGACTAGACAGACAAGACTAGACAGACAAGACTAGACAGACAAGACTAGACAGACAAGACTAGACAGACAAGACTAGACAGACAAGACTAGACAGACAAGACTAGACAGACAAGACTAGACAGACAAGACTAGACAGACAAGACTAGACAGACAAGACTAGACAGACAAGACTAGACAGACAAGACTAGACAGACAAGACTAGACAGACAAGACTAGACAGACAAGACTAGACAGACAAGACTAGACAGACAAGACTAGACAGACAAGACTAGACAGACAAGACTAGACAGACAAGACTAGACAGACAAGACTAGACAGACAAGACTAGACAGACAAGACTAGACAGACAAGACTAGACAGACAAGACTAGACAGACAAGACTAGACAGACAAGACTAGACAGACAAGACTAGACAGACAAGACTAGACAGACAAGACTAGACAGACAAGACTAGACAGACAAGACTAGACAGACAAGACTAGACAGACAAGACTAGACAGACAAGACTAGACAGACAAGACTAGACAGACAAGACTAGACAGACAAGACTAGACAGACAAGACTAGACAGACAAGACTAGACAGACAAGACTAGACAGACAAGACTAGACAGACAAGACTAGACAGACAAGACTAGACAGACAAGACTAGACAGACAAGACTAGACAGACAAGACTAGACAGACAAGACTAGACAGACAAGACTAGACAGACAAGACTAGACAGACAAGACTAGACAGACAAGACTAGACAGACAAGACTAGACAGACAAGACTAGACAGACAAGACTAGACAGACAAGACTAGACAGACAAGACTAGACAGACAAGACTAGACAGACAAGACTAGACAGACAAGACTAGACAGACAAGACTAGACAGACAAGACTAGACAGACAAGACTAGACAGACAAGACTAGACAGACAAGACTAGACAGACAAGACTAGACAGACAAGACTAGACAGACAAGACTAGACAGACAAGACTAGACAGACAAGACTAGACAGACAAGACTAGACAGACAAGACTAGACAGACAAGACTAGACAGACAAGACTAGACAGACAAGACTAGACAGACAAGACTAGACAGACAAGACTAGACAGACAAGACTAGACAGACAAGACTAGACAGACAAGACTAGACAGACAAGACTAGACAGACAAGACTAGACAGACAAGACTAGACAGACAAGACTAGACAGACAAGACTAGACAGACAAGACTAGACAGACAAGACTAGACAGACAAGACTAGACAGACAAGACTAGACAGACAAGACTAGACAGACAAGACTAGACAGACAAGACTAGACAGACAAGACTAGACAGACAAGACTAGACAGACAAGACTAGACAGACAAGACTAGACAGACAAGACTAGACAGACAAGACTAGACAGACAAGACTAGACAGACAAGACTAGACAGACAAGACTAGACAGACAAGACTAGACAGACAAGACTAGACAGACAAGACTAGACAGACAAGACTAGACAGACAAGACTAGACAGACAAGACTAGACAGACAAGACTAGACAGACAAGACTAGACAGACAAGACTAGACAGACAAGACTAGACAGACAAGACTAGACAGACAAGACTAGACAGACAAGACTAGACAGACAAGACTAGACAGACAAGACTAGACAGACAAGACTAGACAGACAAGACTAGACAGACAAGACTAGACAGACAAGACTAGACAGACAAGACTAGACAGACAAGACTAGACAGACAAGACTAGACAGACAAGACTAGACAGACAAGACTAGACAGACAAGACTAGACAGACAAGACTAGACAGACAAGACTAGACAGACAAGACTAGACAGACAAGACTAGACAGACAAGACTAGACAGACAAGACTAGACAGACAAGACTAGACAGACAAGACTAGACAGACAAGACTAGACAGACAAGACTAGACAGACAAGACTAGACAGACAAGACTAGACAGACAAGACTAGACAGACAAGACTAGACAGACAAGACTAGACAGACAAGACTAGACAGACAAGACTAGACAGACAAGACTAGACAGACAAGACTAGACAGACAAGACTAGACAGACAAGACTAGACAGACAAGACTAGACAGACAAGACTAGACAGACAAGACTAGACAGACAAGACTAGACAGACAAGACTAGACAGACAAGACTAGACAGACAAGACTAGACAGACAAGACTAGACAGACAAGACTAGACAGACAAGACTAGACAGACAAGACTAGACAGACAAGACTAGACAGACAAGACTAGACAGACAAGACTAGACAGACAAGACTAGACAGACAAGACTAGACAGACAAGACTAGACAGACAAGACTAGACAGACAAGACTAGACAGACAAGACTAGACAGACAAGACTAGACAGACAAGACTAGACAGACAAGACTAGACAGACAAGACTAGACAGACAAGACTAGACAGACAAGACTAGACAGACAAGACTAGACAGACAAGACTAGACAGACAAGACTAGACAGACAAGACTAGACAGACAAGACTAGACAGACAAGACTAGACAGACAAGACTAGACAGACAAGACTAGACAGACAAGACTAGACAGACAAGACTAGACAGACAAGACTAGACAGACAAGACTAGACAGACAAGACTAGACAGACAAGACTAGACAGACAAGACTAGACAGACAAGACTAGACAGACAAGACTAGACAGACAAGACTAGACAGACAAGACTAGACAGACAAGACTAGACAGACAAGACTAGACAGACAAGACTAGACAGACAAGACTAGACAGACAAGACTAGACAGACAAGACTAGACAGACAAGACTAGACAGACAAGACTAGACAGACAAGACTAGACAGACAAGACTAGACAGACAAGACTAGACAGACAAGACTAGACAGACAAGACTAGACAGACAAGACTAGACAGACAAGACTAGACAGACAAGACTAGACAGACAAGACTAGACAGACAAGACTAGACAGACAAGACTAGACAGACAAGACTAGACAGACAAGACTAGACAGACAAGACTAGACAGACAAGACTAGACAGACAAGACTAGACAGACAAGACTAGACAGACAAGACTAGACAGACAAGACTAGACAGACAAGACTAGACAGACAAGACTAGACAGACAAGACTAGACAGACAAGACTAGACAGACAAGACTAGACAGACAAGACTAGACAGACAAGACTAGACAGACAAGACTAGACAGACAAGACTAGACAGACAAGACTAGACAGACAAGACTAGACAGACAAGACTAGACAGACAAGACTAGACAGACAAGACTAGACAGACAAGACTAGACAGACAAGACTAGACAGACAAGACTAGACAGACAAGACTAGACAGACAAGACTAGACAGACAAGACTAGACAGACAAGACTAGACAGACAAGACTAGACAGACAAGACTAGACAGACAAGACTAGACAGACAAGACTAGACAGACAAGACTAGACAGACAAGACTAGACAGACAAGACTAGACAGACAAGACTAGACAGACAAGACTAGACAGACAAGACTAGACAGACAAGACTAGACAGACAAGACTAGACAGACAAGACTAGACAGACAAGACTAGACAGACAAGACTAGACAGACAAGACTAGACAGACAAGACTAGACAGACAAGACTAGACAGACAAGACTAGACAGACAAGACTAGACAGACAAGACTAGACAGACAAGACTAGACAGACAAGACTAGACAGACAAGACTAGACAGACAAGACTAGACAGACAAGACTAGACAGACAAGACTAGACAGACAAGACTAGACAGACAAGACTAGACAGACAAGACTAGACAGACAAGACTAGACAGACAAGACTAGACAGACAAGACTAGACAGACAAGACTAGACAGACAAGACTAGACAGACAAGACTAGACAGACAAGACTAGACAGACAAGACTAGACAGACAAGACTAGACAGACAAGACTAGACAGACAAGACTAGACAGACAAGACTAGACAGACAAGACTAGACAGACAAGACTAGACAGACAAGACTAGACAGACAAGACTAGACAGACAAGACTAGACAGACAAGACTAGACAGACAAGACTAGACAGACAAGACTAGACAGACAAGACTAGACAGACAAGACTAGACAGACAAGACTAGACAGACAAGACTAGACAGACAAGACTAGACAGACAAGACTAGACAGACAAGACTAGACAGACAAGACTAGACAGACAAGACTAGACAGACAAGACTAGACAGACAAGACTAGACAGACAAGACTAGACAGACAAGACTAGACAGACAAGACTAGACAGACAAGACTAGACAGACAAGACTAGACAGACAAGACTAGACAGACAAGACTAGACAGACAAGACTAGACAGACAAGACTAGACAGACAAGACTAGACAGACAAGACTAGACAGACAAGACTAGACAGACAAGACTAGACAGACAAGACTAGACAGACAAGACTAGACAGACAAGACTAGACAGACAAGACTAGACAGACAAGACTAGACAGACAAGACTAGACAGACAAGACTAGACAGACAAGACTAGACAGACAAGACTAGACAGACAAGACTAGACAGACAAGACTAGACAGACAAGACTAGACAGACAAGACTAGACAGACAAGACTAGACAGACAAGACTAGACAGACAAGACTAGACAGACAAGACTAGACAGACAAGACTAGACAGACAAGACTAGACAGACAAGACTAGACAGACAAGACTAGACAGACAAGACTAGACAGACAAGACTAGACAGACAAGACTAGACAGACAAGACTAGACAGACAAGACTAGACAGACAAGACTAGACAGACAAGACTAGACAGACAAGACTAGACAGACAAGACTAGACAGACAAGACTAGACAGACAAGACTAGACAGACAAGACTAGACAGACAAGACTAGACAGACAAGACTAGACAGACAAGACTAGACAGACAAGACTAGACAGACAAGACTAGACAGACAAGACTAGACAGACAAGACTAGACAGACAAGACTAGACAGACAAGACTAGACAGACAAGACTAGACAGACAAGACTAGACAGACAAGACTAGACAGACAAGACTAGACAGACAAGACTAGACAGACAAGACTAGACAGACAAGACTAGACAGACAAGACTAGACAGACAAGACTAGACAGACAAGACTAGACAGACAAGACTAGACAGACAAGACTAGACAGACAAGACTAGACAGACAAGACTAGACAGACAAGACTAGACAGACAAGACTAGACAGACAAGACTAGACAGACAAGACTAGACAGACAAGACTAGACAGACAAGACTAGACAGACAAGACTAGACAGACAAGACTAGACAGACAAGACTAGACAGACAAGACTAGACAGACAAGACTAGACAGACAAGACTAGACAGACAAGACTAGACAGACAAGACTAGACAGACAAGACTAGACAGACAAGACTAGACAGACAAGACTAGACAGACAAGACTAGACAGACAAGACTAGACAGACAAGACTAGACAGACAAGACTAGACAGACAAGACTAGACAGACAAGACTAGACAGACAAGACTAGACAGACAAGACTAGACAGACAAGACTAGACAGACAAGACTAGACAGACAAGACTAGACAGACAAGACTAGACAGACAAGACTAGACAGACAAGACTAGACAGACAAGACTAGACAGACAAGACTAGACAGACAAGACTAGACAGACAAGACTAGACAGACAAGACTAGACAGACAAGACTAGACAGACAAGACTAGACAGACAAGACTAGACAGACAAGACTAGACAGACAAGACTAGACAGACAAGACTAGACAGACAAGACTAGACAGACAAGACTAGACAGACAAGACTAGACAGACAAGACTAGACAGACAAGACTAGACAGACAAGACTAGACAGACAAGACTAGACAGACAAGACTAGACAGACAAGACTAGACAGACAAGACTAGACAGACAAGACTAGACAGACAAGACTAGACAGACAAGACTAGACAGACAAGACTAGACAGACAAGACTAGACAGACAAGACTAGACAGACAAGACTAGACAGACAAGACTAGACAGACAAGACTAGACAGACAAGACTAGACAGACAAGACTAGACAGACAAGACTAGACAGACAAGACTAGACAGACAAGACTAGACAGACAAGACTAGACAGACAAGACTAGACAGACAAGACTAGACAGACAAGACTAGACAGACAAGACTAGACAGACAAGACTAGACAGACAAGACTAGACAGACAAGACTAGACAGACAAGACTAGACAGACAAGACTAGACAGACAAGACTAGACAGACAAGACTAGACAGACAAGACTAGACAGACAAGACTAGACAGACAAGACTAGACAGACAAGACTAGACAGACAAGACTAGACAGACAAGACTAGACAGACAAGACTAGACAGACAAGACTAGACAGACAAGACTAGACAGACAAGACTAGACAGACAAGACTAGACAGACAAGACTAGACAGACAAGACTAGACAGACAAGACTAGACAGACAAGACTAGACAGACAAGACTAGACAGACAAGACTAGACAGACAAGACTAGACAGACAAGACTAGACAGACAAGACTAGACAGACAAGACTAGACAGACAAGACTAGACAGACAAGACTAGACAGACAAGACTAGACAGACAAGACTAGACAGACAAGACTAGACAGACAAGACTAGACAGACAAGACTAGACAGACAAGACTAGACAGACAAGACTAGACAGACAAGACTAGACAGACAAGACTAGACAGACAAGACTAGACAGACAAGACTAGACAGACAAGACTAGACAGACAAGACTAGACAGACAAGACTAGACAGACAAGACTAGACAGACAAGACTAGACAGACAAGACTAGACAGACAAGACTAGACAGACAAGACTAGACAGACAAGACTAGACAGACAAGACTAGACAGACAAGACTAGACAGACAAGACTAGACAGACAAGACTAGACAGACAAGACTAGACAGACAAGACTAGACAGACAAGACTAGACAGACAAGACTAGACAGACAAGACTAGACAGACAAGACTAGACAGACAAGACTAGACAGACAAGACTAGACAGACAAGACTAGACAGACAAGACTAGACAGACAAGACTAGACAGACAAGACTAGACAGACAAGACTAGACAGACAAGACTAGACAGACAAGACTAGACAGACAAGACTAGACAGACAAGACTAGACAGACAAGACTAGACAGACAAGACTAGACAGACAAGACTAGACAGACAAGACTAGACAGACAAGACTAGACAGACAAGACTAGACAGACAAGACTAGACAGACAAGACTAGACAGACAAGACTAGACAGACAAGACTAGACAGACAAGACTAGACAGACAAGACTAGACAGACAAGACTAGACAGACAAGACTAGACAGACAAGACTAGACAGACAAGACTAGACAGACAAGACTAGACAGACAAGACTAGACAGACAAGACTAGACAGACAAGACTAGACAGACAAGACTAGACAGACAAGACTAGACAGACAAGACTAGACAGACAAGACTAGACAGACAAGACTAGACAGACAAGACTAGACAGACAAGACTAGACAGACAAGACTAGACAGACAAGACTAGACAGACAAGACTAGACAGACAAGACTAGACAGACAAGACTAGACAGACAAGACTAGACAGACAAGACTAGACAGACAAGACTAGACAGACAAGACTAGACAGACAAGACTAGACAGACAAGACTAGACAGACAAGACTAGACAGACAAGACTAGACAGACAAGACTAGACAGACAAGACTAGACAGACAAGACTAGACAGACAAGACTAGACAGACAAGACTAGACAGACAAGACTAGACAGACAAGACTAGACAGACAAGACTAGACAGACAAGACTAGACAGACAAGACTAGACAGACAAGACTAGACAGACAAGACTAGACAGACAAGACTAGACAGACAAGACTAGACAGACAAGACTAGACAGACAAGACTAGACAGACAAGACTAGACAGACAAGACTAGACAGACAAGACTAGACAGACAAGACTAGACAGACAAGACTAGACAGACAAGACTAGACAGACAAGACTAGACAGACAAGACTAGACAGACAAGACTAGACAGACAAGACTAGACAGACAAGACTAGACAGACAAGACTAGACAGACAAGACTAGACAGACAAGACTAGACAGACAAGACTAGACAGACAAGACTAGACAGACAAGACTAGACAGACAAGACTAGACAGACAAGACTAGACAGACAAGACTAGACAGACAAGACTAGACAGACAAGACTAGACAGACAAGACTAGACAGACAAGACTAGACAGACAAGACTAGACAGACAAGACTAGACAGACAAGACTAGACAGACAAGACTAGACAGACAAGACTAGACAGACAAGACTAGACAGACAAGACTAGACAGACAAGACTAGACAGACAAGACTAGACAGACAAGACTAGACAGACAAGACTAGACAGACAAGACTAGACAGACAAGACTAGACAGACAAGACTAGACAGACAAGACTAGACAGACAAGACTAGACAGACAAGACTAGACAGACAAGACTAGACAGACAAGACTAGACAGACAAGACTAGACAGACAAGACTAGACAGACAAGACTAGACAGACAAGACTAGACAGACAAGACTAGACAGACAAGACTAGACAGACAAGACTAGACAGACAAGACTAGACAGACAAGACTAGACAGACAAGACTAGACAGACAAGACTAGACAGACAAGACTAGACAGACAAGACTAGACAGACAAGACTAGACAGACAAGACTAGACAGACAAGACTAGACAGACAAGACTAGACAGACAAGACTAGACAGACAAGACTAGACAGACAAGACTAGACAGACAAGACTAGACAGACAAGACTAGACAGACAAGACTAGACAGACAAGACTAGACAGACAAGACTAGACAGACAAGACTAGACAGACAAGACTAGACAGACAAGACTAGACAGACAAGACTAGACAGACAAGACTAGACAGACAAGACTAGACAGACAAGACTAGACAGACAAGACTAGACAGACAAGACTAGACAGACAAGACTAGACAGACAAGACTAGACAGACAAGACTAGACAGACAAGACTAGACAGACAAGACTAGACAGACAAGACTAGACAGACAAGACTAGACAGACAAGACTAGACAGACAAGACTAGACAGACAAGACTAGACAGACAAGACTAGACAGACAAGACTAGACAGACAAGACTAGACAGACAAGACTAGACAGACAAGACTAGACAGACAAGACTAGACAGACAAGACTAGACAGACAAGACTAGACAGACAAGACTAGACAGACAAGACTAGACAGACAAGACTAGACAGACAAGACTAGACAGACAAGACTAGACAGACAAGACTAGACAGACAAGACTAGACAGACAAGACTAGACAGACAAGACTAGACAGACAAGACTAGACAGACAAGACTAGACAGACAAGACTAGACAGACAAGACTAGACAGACAAGACTAGACAGACAAGACTAGACAGACAAGACTAGACAGACAAGACTAGACAGACAAGACTAGACAGACAAGACTAGACAGACAAGACTAGACAGACAAGACTAGACAGACAAGACTAGACAGACAAGACTAGACAGACAAGACTAGACAGACAAGACTAGACAGACAAGACTAGACAGACAAGACTAGACAGACAAGACTAGACAGACAAGACTAGACAGACAAGACTAGACAGACAAGACTAGACAGACAAGACTAGACAGACAAGACTAGACAGACAAGACTAGACAGACAAGACTAGACAGACAAGACTAGACAGACAAGACTAGACAGACAAGACTAGACAGACAAGACTAGACAGACAAGACTAGACAGACAAGACTAGACAGACAAGACTAGACAGACAAGACTAGACAGACAAGACTAGACAGACAAGACTAGACAGACAAGACTAGACAGACAAGACTAGACAGACAAGACTAGACAGACAAGACTAGACAGACAAGACTAGACAGACAAGACTAGACAGACAAGACTAGACAGACAAGACTAGACAGACAAGACTAGACAGACAAGACTAGACAGACAAGACTAGACAGACAAGACTAGACAGACAAGACTAGACAGACAAGACTAGACAGACAAGACTAGACAGACAAGACTAGACAGACAAGACTAGACAGACAAGACTAGACAGACAAGACTAGACAGACAAGACTAGACAGACAAGACTAGACAGACAAGACTAGACAGACAAGACTAGACAGACAAGACTAGACAGACAAGACTAGACAGACAAGACTAGACAGACAAGACTAGACAGACAAGACTAGACAGACAAGACTAGACAGACAAGACTAGACAGACAAGACTAGACAGACAAGACTAGACAGACAAGACTAGACAGACAAGACTAGACAGACAAGACTAGACAGACAAGACTAGACAGACAAGACTAGACAGACAAGACTAGACAGACAAGACTAGACAGACAAGACTAGACAGACAAGACTAGACAGACAAGACTAGACAGACAAGACTAGACAGACAAGACTAGACAGACAAGACTAGACAGACAAGACTAGACAGACAAGACTAGACAGACAAGACTAGACAGACAAGACTAGACAGACAAGACTAGACAGACAAGACTAGACAGACAAGACTAGACAGACAAGACTAGACAGACAAGACTAGACAGACAAGACTAGACAGACAAGACTAGACAGACAAGACTAGACAGACAAGACTAGACAGACAAGACTAGACAGACAAGACTAGACAGACAAGACTAGACAGACAAGACTAGACAGACAAGACTAGACAGACAAGACTAGACAGACAAGACTAGACAGACAAGACTAGACAGACAAGACTAGACAGACAAGACTAGACAGACAAGACTAGACAGACAAGACTAGACAGACAAGACTAGACAGACAAGACTAGACAGACAAGACTAGACAGACAAGACTAGAGACAAGACTAGACAGACAAGACTAGACAGACAAGACTAGACAGACAAGACTAGACAGACAAGACTAGACAGACAAGACTAGACAGACAAGACTAGACAGACAAGACTAGACAGACAAGATTTTTTTTTTTTTTTTTTTTTTTTTTTTTTTTTTTTTGCTCGTGCTGGAGCTGAAAATCTGCAAACAGACACCACCCGACCCGTGTCGAGTGGTAGTGTGGGGCTGCCCCCCAAAAGGGGCGACCCACTAAAAAACCCCCACTATTCAGACCCCCCAGTCAAAACCAGAGAGAACGTGATGGAATCCAAAATTTGGCATAACTTCACCACGTTCCTCCCCCTTTCATATCCAAAGCATTCATCCATTCATTCGTTGTGCCGGGCGCGTCGTTAATCGCCGTGCCCCCCCTCACATCAGAGTTTACAATAAATTTGTGCGCCCCCTTCGCACTAAGGGGGGCCCGGCGATGGCACGCTCGGCTCGCGCGTAGCAACCCCTCGACCCGCCTTACGCTCGTCCCTTTCATCCTTCTCCTTTCTCCTCATTATATAACCTATCATTCCAGTCAGCACGCCCCATTCATACTCACTGCGGAGCATGATTCTCACCATACTCTCCTTGTTCACATTCTCTCCCACCTTGCATTCTGCGGCGCTCCTCATTCTCTCCCATCTCGTACACTCGAAGATGGTATGCTCCGCAGTGTCCTCAGTCGCTCCACAGTACCTACAGTGCGCCTCAACCAGTTTCCCGATGCGCACCAGGTAAGACCCAAAGCATCCATGCCCCGTAAGCGCCTGGGTGAGGTGATAATTCACCTCCCCGTACCCACGGTTGACCCATTCATCGATAGTCGGAATCAGTTGCCTGGTCCAGGCTCCCTTTTCCGACCCCTGCCATAGCTCTTGCCATACACGCATTGTTTTTTCCCTTTCATTTCTAGGGTCATTACCTCCCCAAACTCTCACCCTTTCATGCGCTAGAAGGTCTAACGGGATAACTCCAGCAACGACCGCCACGGCGTCGCCAGAAACAGTCCTGTATGCGCTGCACACACGCAGCAGCATACACCTTTGCACTCTCATCAGTCTCGCTCTATAACATTCAATCCTGAACGCATTTATCCATGCCGGCACCCCATACAGGAGAATGGAGTGCACGACCGCATTCATAACCCTCCTCTTGGAGGCCAACGGCCCACCTATGTTGGGCATCAGCCGTCCAAGGGCTCTCACACATGCTGTAGCCTTGCTCACCACCCGGGTGACCTGATCGGACACCCTGAGATTTCGCTGGAGCTCTACCCCAAGGTATCTTACAGATTCCCGAGCCGGTACGTCAACTGTCCCCATTCGCACGGTCAATTCACGCAGCTTTCTTCTCCCAATTAGCAGGACCGCCTCGGTTTTGTGGGGAGCCAGAGCAAGCCCTTTTTCCCCCATCCACCGATCAATCCTACCAATTGCCTCATTTATTATCGCTTTCAGACTTTCTTCCGTTCTTGCGACAGCGACCACCGCTAAGTCATCAGCGTACCCTACGAGTGTAACCCCGTCTGGCAGCCTCAATCTCAAAACCTCATCATAAAATATGTTCCACAGTATCGGCCCAAGAACCGAACCCTGTGGAACACCCGCACTCATTTTGAAGATTTTACCTTCCACAGTCACTATCTCCCTATCATTCAAGTAGCTCCCCACCATCTTTCGAAGGTAGGGAGCTACCCCCTTTAGTTCCAAAGCCTCCATGATTCCGCCCCATGGGACCGAATTGAAGGCATTTTTCACGTCCAGGGTTACAAGCACGCAGTAGCTACGGGTACGCCATGGACCCGTATTTGCTAACCTTGCTCTCGCTATCACACGCATCATTGCGTTCACCGTAGTGCGGCCGCCTCTGAACCCATACTGTTCCTCTGAAAGACCCCCTACCCTCTCGAGATCCTCATTTACAGACAGACAAGACTAGACAGACAAGACTAGACAGACAAGACTAGACAGACAAGACTAGACAGACAAGACTAGACAGACAAGACTAGACAGACAAGACTAGACAGACAAGACTAGACAGACAAGACTAGACAGACAAGACTAGACAGACAAGACTAGACAGACAAGACTAGACAGACAAGACTAGACAGACAAGACTAGACAGACAAGACTAGACAGACAAGACTAGACAGACAAGACTAGACAGACAAGACTAGACAGACAAGACTAGACAGACAAGACTAGACAGACAAGACTAGACAGACAAGACTAGACAGACAAGACTAGACAGACAAGACTAGACAGACAAGACTAGACAGACAAGACTAGACAGACAAGACTAGACAGACAAGACTAGACAGACAAGACTAGACAGACAAGACTAGACAGACAAGACTAGACAGACAAGACTAGACAGACAAGACTAGACAGACAAGACTAGACAGACAAGACTAGACAGACAAGACTAGACAGACAAGACTAGACAGACAAGACTAGACAGACAAGACTAGACAGACAAGACTAGACAGACAAGACTAGACAGACAAGACTAGACAGACAAGACTAGACAGACAAGACTAGACAGACAAGACTAGACAGACAAGACTAGACAGACAAGACTAGACAGACAAGACTAGACAGACAAGACTAGACAGACAAGACTAGACAGACAAGACTAGACAGACAAGACTAGACAGACAAGACTAGACAGACAAGACTAGACAGACAAGACTAGACAGACAAGACTAGACAGACAAGACTAGACAGACAAGACTAGACAGACAAGACTAGACAGACAAGACTAGACAGACAAGACTAGACAGACAAGACTAGACAGACAAGACTAGACAGACAAGACTAGACAGACAAGACTAGACAGACAAGACTAGACAGACAAGACTAGACAGACAAGACTAGACAGACAAGACTAGACAGACAAGACTAGACAGACAAGACTAGACAGACAAGACTAGACAGACAAGACTAGACAGACAAGACTAGACAGACAAGACTAGACAGACAAGACTAGACAGACAAGACTAGACAGACAAGACTAGACAGACAAGACTAGACAGACAAGACTAGACAGACAAGACTAGACAGACAAGACTAGACAGACAAGACTAGACAGACAAGACTAGACAGACAAGACTAGACAGACAAGACTAGACAGACAAGACTAGACAGACAAGACTAGACAGACAAGACTAGACAGACAAGACTAGACAGACAAGACTAGACAGACAAGACTAGACAGACAAGACTAGACAGACAAGACTAGACAGACAAGACTAGACAGACAAGACTAGACAGACAAGACTAGACAGACAAGACTAGACAGACAAGACTAGACAGACAAGACTAGACAGACAAGACTAGACAGACAAGACTAGACAGACAAGACTAGACAGACAAGACTAGACAGACAAGACTAGACAGACAAGACTAGACAGACAAGACTAGACAGACAAGACTAGACAGACAAGACTAGACAGACAAGACTAGACAGACAAGACTAGACAGACAAGACTAGACAGACAAGACTAGACAGACAAGACTAGACAGACAAGACTAGACAGACAAGACTAGACAGACAAGACTAGACAGACAAGACTAGACAGACAAGACTAGACAGACAAGACTAGACAGACAAGACTAGACAGACAAGACTAGACAGACAAGACTAGACAGACAAGACTAGACAGACAAGACTAGACAGACAAGACTAGACAGACAAGACTAGACAGACAAGACTAGACAGACAAGACTAGACAGACAAGACTAGACAGACAAGACTAGACAGACAAGACTAGACAGACAAGACTAGACAGACAAGACTAGACAGACAAGACTAGACAGACAAGACTAGACAGACAAGACTAGACAGACAAGACTAGACAGACAAGACTAGACAGACAAGACTAGACAGACAAGACTAGACAGACAAGACTAGACAGACAAGACTAGACAGACAAGACTAGACAGACAAGACTAGACAGACAAGACTAGACAGACAAGACTAGACAGACAAGACTAGACAGACAAGACTAGACAGACAAGACTAGACAGACAAGACTAGACAGACAAGACTAGACAGACAAGACTAGACAGACAAGACTAGACAGACAAGACTAGACAGACAAGACTAGACAGACAAGACTAGACAGACAAGACTAGACAGACAAGACTAGACAGACAAGACTAGACAGACAAGACTAGACAGACAAGACTAGACAGACAAGACTAGACAGACAAGACTAGACAGACAAGACTAGACAGACAAGACTAGACAGACAAGACTAGACAGACAAGACTAGACAGACAAGACTAGACAGACAAGACTAGACAGACAAGACTAGACAGACAAGACTAGACAGACAAGACTAGACAGACAAGACTAGACAGACAAGACTAGACAGACAAGACTAGACAGACAAGACTAGACAGACAAGACTAGACAGACAAGACTAGACAGACAAGACTAGACAGACAAGACTAGACAGACAAGACTAGACAGACAAGACTAGACAGACAAGACTAGACAGACAAGACTAGACAGACAAGACTAGACAGACAAGACTAGACAGACAAGACTAGACAGACAAGACTAGACAGACAAGACTAGACAGACAAGACTAGACAGACAAGACTAGACAGACAAGACTAGACAGACAAGACTAGACAGACAAGACTAGACAGACAAGACTAGACAGACAAGACTAGACAGACAAGACTAGACAGACAAGACTAGACAGACAAGACTAGACAGACAAGACTAGACAGACAAGACTAGACAGACAAGACTAGACAGACAAGACTAGACAGACAAGACTAGACAGACAAGACTAGACAGACAAGACTAGACAGACAAGACTAGACAGACAAGACTAGACAGACAAGACTAGACAGACAAGACTAGACAGACAAGACTAGACAGACAAGACTAGACAGACAAGACTAGACAGACAAGACTAGACAGACAAGACTAGACAGACAAGACTAGACAGACAAGACTAGACAGACAAGACTAGACAGACAAGACTAGACAGACAAGACTAGACAGACAAGACTAGACAGACAAGACTAGACAGACAAGACTAGACAGACAAGACTAGACAGACAAGACTAGACAGACAAGACTAGACAGACAAGACTAGACAGACAAGACTAGACAGACAAGACTAGACAGACAAGACTAGACAGACAAGACTAGACAGACAAGACTAGACAGACAAGACTAGACAGACAAGACTAGACAGACAAGACTAGACAGACAAGACTAGACAGACAAGACTAGACAGACAAGACTAGACAGACAAGACTAGACAGACAAGACTAGACAGACAAGACTAGACAGACAAGACTAGACAGACAAGACTAGACAGACAAGACTAGACAGACAAGACTAGACAGACAAGACTAGACAGACAAGACTAGACAGACAAGACTAGACAGACAAGACTAGACAGACAAGACTAGACAGACAAGACTAGACAGACAAGACTAGACAGACAAGACTAGACAGACAAGACTAGACAGACAAGACTAGACAGACAAGACTAGACAGACAAGACTAGACAGACAAGACTAGACAGACAAGACTAGACAGACAAGACTAGACAGACAAGACTAGACAGACAAGACTAGACAGACAAGACTAGACAGACAAGACTAGACAGACAAGACTAGACAGACAAGACTAGACAGACAAGACTAGACAGACAAGACTAGACAGACAAGACTAGACAGACAAGACTAGACAGACAAGACTAGACAGACAAGACTAGACAGACAAGACTAGACAGACAAGACTAGACAGACAAGACTAGACAGACAAGACTAGACAGACAAGACTAGACAGACAAGACTAGACAGACAAGACTAGACAGACAAGACTAGACAGACAAGACTAGACAGACAAGACTAGACAGACAAGACTAGACAGACAAGACTAGACAGACAAGACTAGACAGACAAGACTAGACAGACAAGACTAGACAGACAAGACTAGACAGACAAGACTAGACAGACAAGACTAGACAGACAAGACTAGACAGACAAGACTAGACAGACAAGACTAGACAGACAAGACTAGACAGACAAGACTAGACAGACAAGACTAGACAGACAAGACTAGACAGACAAGACTAGACAGACAAGACTAGACAGACAAGACTAGACAGACAAGACTAGACAGACAAGACTAGACAGACAAGACTAGACAGACAAGACTAGACAGACAAGACTAGACAGACAAGACTAGACAGACAAGACTAGACAGACAAGACTAGACAGACAAGACTAGACAGACAAGACTAGACAGACAAGACTAGACAGACAAGACTAGACAGACAAGACTAGACAGACAAGACTAGACAGACAAGACTAGACAGACAAGACTAGACAGACAAGACTAGACAGACAAGACTAGACAGACAAGACTAGACAGACAAGACTAGACAGACAAGACTAGACAGACAAGACTAGACAGACAAGACTAGACAGACAAGACTAGACAGACAAGACTAGACAGACAAGACTAGACAGACAAGACTAGACAGACAAGACTAGACAGACAAGACTAGACAGACAAGACTAGACAGACAAGACTAGACAGACAAGACTAGACAGACAAGACTAGACAGACAAGACTAGACAGACAAGACTAGACAGACAAGACTAGACAGACAAGACTAGACAGACAAGACTAGACAGACAAGACTAGACAGACAAGACTAGACAGACAAGACTAGACAGACAAGACTAGACAGACAAGACTAGACAGACAAGACTAGACAGACAAGACTAGACAGACAAGACTAGACAGACAAGACTAGACAGACAAGACTAGACAGACAAGACTAGACAGACAAGACTAGACAGACAAGACTAGACAGACAAGACTAGACAGACAAGACTAGACAGACAAGACTAGACAGACAAGACTAGACAGACAAGACTAGACAGACAAGACTAGACAGACAAGACTAGACAGACAAGACTAGACAGACAAGACTAGACAGACAAGACTAGACAGACAAGACTAGACAGACAAGACTAGACAGACAAGACTAGACAGACAAGACTAGACAGACAAGACTAGACAGACAAGACTAGACAGACAAGACTAGACAGACAAGACTAGACAGACAAGACTAGACAGACAAGACTAGACAGACAAGACTAGACAGACAAGACTAGACAGACAAGACTAGACAGACAAGACTAGACAGACAAGACTAGACAGACAAGACTAGACAGACAAGACTAGACAGACAAGACTAGACAGACAAGACTAGACAGACAAGACTAGACAGACAAGACTAGACAGACAAGACTAGACAGACAAGACTAGACAGACAAGACTAGACAGACAAGACTAGACAGACAAGACTAGACAGACAAGACTAGACAGACAAGACTAGACAGACAAGACTAGACAGACAAGACTAGACAGACAAGACTAGACAGACAAGACTAGACAGACAAGACTAGACAGACAAGACTAGACAGACAAGACTAGACAGACAAGACTAGACAGACAAGACTAGACAGACAAGACTAGACAGACAAGACTAGACAGACAAGACTAGACAGACAAGACTAGACAGACAAGACTAGACAGACAAGACTAGACAGACAAGACTAGACAGACAAGACTAGACAGACAAGACTAGACAGACAAGACTAGACAGACAAGACTAGACAGACAAGACTAGACAGACAAGACTAGACAGACAAGACTAGACAGACAAGACTAGACAGACAAGACTAGACAGACAAGACTAGACAGACAAGACTAGACAGACAAGACTAGACAGACAAGACTAGACAGACAAGACTAGACAGACAAGACTAGACAGACAAGACTAGACAGACAAGACTAGACAGACAAGACTAGACAGACAAGACTAGACAGACAAGACTAGACAGACAAGACTAGACAGACAAGACTAGACAGACAAGACTAGACAGACAAGACTAGACAGACAAGACTAGACAGACAAGACTAGACAGACAAGACTAGACAGACAAGACTAGACAGACAAGACTAGACAGACAAGACTAGACAGACAAGACTAGACAGACAAGACTAGACAGACAAGACTAGACAGACAAGACTAGACAGACAAGACTAGACAGACAAGACTAGACAGACAAGACTAGACAGACAAGACTAGACAGACAAGACTAGACAGACAAGACTAGACAGACAAGACTAGACAGACAAGACTAGACAGACAAGACTAGACAGACAAGACTAGACAGACAAGACTAGACAGACAAGACTAGACAGACAAGACTAGACAGACAAGACTAGACAGACAAGACTAGACAGACAAGACTAGACAGACAAGACTAGACAGACAAGACTAGACAGACAAGACTAGACAGACAAGACTAGACAGACAAGACTAGACAGACAAGACTAGACAGACAAGACTAGACAGACAAGACTAGACAGACAAGACTAGACAGACAAGACTAGACAGACAAGACTAGACAGACAAGACTAGACAGACAAGACTAGACAGACAAGACTAGACAGACAAGACTAGACAGACAAGACTAGACAGACAAGACTAGACAGACAAGACTAGACAGACAAGACTAGACAGACAAGACTAGACAGACAAGACTAGACAGACAAGACTAGACAGACAAGACTAGACAGACAAGACTAGACAGACAAGACTAGACAGACAAGACTAGACAGACAAGACTAGACAGACAAGACTAGACAGACAAGACTAGACAGACAAGACTAGACAGACAAGACTAGACAGACAAGACTAGACAGACAAGACTAGACAGACAAGACTAGACAGACAAGACTAGACAGACAAGACTAGACAGACAAGACTAGACAGACAAGACTAGACAGACAAGACTAGACAGACAAGACTAGACAGACAAGACTAGACAGACAAGACTAGACAGACAAGACTAGACAGACAAGACTAGACAGACAAGACTAGACAGACAAGACTAGACAGACAAGACTAGACAGACAAGACTAGACAGACAAGACTAGACAGACAAGACTAGACAGACAAGACTAGACAGACAAGACTAGACAGACAAGACTAGACAGACAAGACTAGACAGACAAGACTAGACAGACAAGACTAGACAGACAAGACTAGACAGACAAGACTAGACAGACAAGACTAGACAGACAAGACTAGACAGACAAGACTAGACAGACAAGACTAGACAGACAAGACTAGACAGACAAGACTAGACAGACAAGACTAGACAGACAAGACTAGACAGACAAGACTAGACAGACAAGACTAGACAGACAAGACTAGACAGACAAGACTAGACAGACAAGACTAGACAGACAAGACTAGACAGACAAGACTAGACAGACAAGACTAGACAGACAAGACTAGACAGACAAGACTAGACAGACAAGACTAGACAGACAAGACTAGACAGACAAGACTAGACAGACAAGACTAGACAGACAAGACTAGACAGACAAGACTAGACAGACAAGACTAGACAGACAAGACTAGACAGACAAGACTAGACAGACAAGACTAGACAGACAAGACTAGACAGACAAGACTAGACAGACAAGACTAGACAGACAAGACTAGACAGACAAGACTAGACAGACAAGACTAGACAGACAAGACTAGACAGACAAGACTAGACAGACAAGACTAGACAGACAAGACTAGACAGACAAGACTAGACAGACCAAGACTAGACAGACAAGGACTAGACAGACAAGACTAGACAGACAAGACTAGACAGACAAGACTAGACAGACAAGACTAGACAGACAAGACTAGACAGACAAGACTAGACAGACAAGACTAGACAGACAAGACTAGACAGACAAGACTAGACAGACAAGACTAGACAGACAAGACTAGACAGACAAGACTAGACAGACAAGACTAGACAGACAAGACTAGACAGACAAGACTAGACAGACAAGACTAGACAGACAAGACTAGACAGACAAGACTAGACAGACAAGACTAGACAGACAAGACTAGACAGACAAGACTAGACAGACAAGACTAGACAGACAAGACTAGACAGACAAGACTAGACAGACAAGACTAGACAGACAAGACTAGACAGACAAGACTAGACAGACAAGACTAGACAGACAAGACTAGACAGACAAGACTAGACAGACAAGACTAGACAGACAAGACTAGACAGACAAGACTAGACAGACAAGGACTAGACAGACAAGACTAGACAGACAAGACTAGACAGACAAGACTAGACAGACAAGACTAGACAGACAAGACTAGACAGACAAGACTAGACAGACAAGACTAGACAGACAAGACTAGACAGACAAGACTAGACAGACAAGACTAGACAGACAAGACTAGACAGACAAGACTAGACAGACAAGACTAGACAGACAAGACTAGACAGACAAGACTAGACAGACAAGACTAGACAGACAAGACTAGACAGACAAGACTAGACAGACAAGACTAGACAGACAAGACTAGACAGACAAGACTAGACAGACAAGACTAGACAGACAAGACTAGACAGACAAGACTAGACAGACAAGACTAGACAGACAAGACTAGACAGACAAGACTAGACAGACAAGACTAGACAGACAAGACTAGACAGACAAGACTAGACAGACAAGACTAGACAGACAAGACTAGACAGACAAGACTAGACAGACAAGACTAGACAGACAAGACTAGACAGACAAGACTAGACAGACAAGACTAGACAGACAAGACTAGACAGACAAGACTAGACAGACAAGACTAGACAGACAAGACTAGACAGACAAGACTAGACAGACAAGACTAGACAGACAAGACTAGACAGACAAGACTAGACAGACAAGACTAGACAGACAAGACTAGACAGACAAGGACTAGACAGACAAGACTAGACAGACAAGACTAGACAGACAAGACTAGACAGACAAGACTAGACAGACAAGACTAGACAGACAAGACTAGACAGACAAGACTAGACAGACAAGACTAGACAGACAAGACTAGACAGACAAGACTAGACAGACAAGACTAGACAGACAAGACTAGACAGACAAGACTAGACAGACAAGACTAGACAGACAAGACTAGACAGACAAGACTAGACAGACAAGACTAGACAGACAAGACTAGACAGACAAGACTAGACAGACAAGACTAGACAGACAAGACTAGACAGACAAGACTAGACAGACAAGACTAGACAGACAAGACTAGACAGACAAGACTAGACAGACAAGACTAGACAGACAAGACTAGACAGACAAGACTAGACAGACAAGACTAGACAGACAAGACTAGACAGACAAGACTAGACAGACAAGACTAGACAGACAAGACTAGACAGACAAGACTAGACAGACAAGACTAGACAGACAAGACTAGACAGACAAGACTAGACAGACAAGACTAGACAGACAAGACCTAGACAGACAAGACTAGACAGACAAGACTAGACAGACAAGACTAGACAGACAAGACTAGACAGACAAGACTAGACAGACAAGACTAGACAGACAAGACTAGACAGACAAGACTAGACAGACAAGACTAGACAGACAAGACTAGACAGACAAGACTAGACAGACAAGACTAGACAGACAAGACTAGACAGACAAGACTAGACAGACAAGACTAGACAGACAAGACTAGACAGACAAGACTAGACAGACAAGACTAGACAGACAAGACTAGACAGACAAGACTAGACAGACAAGACTAGACAGACAAGACTAGACAGACAAGACTAGACAGACAAGACTAGACAGACAAGACTAGACAGACAAGACTAGACAGACAAGACTAGACAGACAAGACTAGACAGACAAGACTAGACAGACAAGACTAGACAGACAAGACTAGACAGACAAGACTAGACAGACAAGACTAGACAGACAAGACTAGACAGACAAGACTAGACAGACAAGACTAGACAGACAAGACTAGACAGACAAGACTAGACAGACAAGACTAGACAGACAAGACTAGACAGACAAGACTAGACAGACAAGACTAGACAGACAAGACTAGACAGACAAGACTAGACAGACAAGACTAGACAGACAAGACTAGACAGACAAGACTAGACAGACAAGACTAGACAGACAAGACTAGACAGACAAGACTAGACAGACAAGACTAGACAGACAAGACTAGACAGACAAGACTAGACAGACAAGACTAGACAGACAAGACTAGACAGACAAGACTAGACAGACAAGACTAGACAGACAAGACTAGACAGACAAGACTAGACAGACAAGACTAGACAGACAAGACTAGACAGACAAGACTAGACAGACAAGACTAGACAGACAAGACTAGACAGACAAGACTAGACAGACAAGACTAGACAGACAAGACTAGACAGACAAGACTAGACAGACAAGACTAGACAGACAAGACTAGACAGACAAGACTAGACAGACAAGACTAGACAGACAAGACTAGACAGACAAGACTAGACAGACAAGACTAGACAGACAAGACTAGACAGACAAGACTAGACAGACAAGACTAGACAGACAAGACTAGACAGACAAGACTAGACAGACAAGACTAGACAGACAAGACTAGACAGACAAGACTAGACAGACAAGACTAGACAGACAAGACTAGACAGACAAGACTAGACAGACAAGACTAGACAGACAAGACTAGACAGACAAGACTAGACAGACAAGACTAGACAGACAAGACTAGACAGACAAGACTAGACAGACAAGACTAGACAGACAAGACTAGACAGACAAGACTAGACAGACAAGACTAGACAGACAAGACTAGACAGACAAGACTAGACAGACAAGACTAGACAGACAAGACTAGACAGACAAGACTAGACAGACAAGACTAGACAGACAAGACTAGACAGACAAGACTAGACAGACAAGACTAGACAGACAAGACTAGACAGACAAGACTAGACAGACAAGACTAGACAGACAAGACTAGACAGACAAGACTAGACAGACAAGACTAGACAGACAAGACTAGACAGACAAGACTAGACAGACAAGACTAGACAGACAAGACTAGACAGACAAGACTAGACAGACAAGACTAGACAGACAAGACTAGACAGACAAGACTAGACAGACAAGACTAGACAGACAAGACTAGACAGACAAGACTAGACAGACAAGACTAGACAGACAAGACTAGACAGACAAGACTAGACAGACAAGACTAGACAGACAAGACTAGACAGACAAGACTAGACAGACAAGACTAGACAGACAAGACTAGACAGACAAGACTAGACAGACAAGACTAGACAGACAAGACTAGACAGACAAGACTAGACAGACAAGACTAGACAGACAAGACTAGACAGACAAGACTAGACAGACAAGACTAGACAGACAAGACTAGACAGACAAGACTAGACAGACAAGACTAGACAGACAAGACTAGACAGACAAGACTAGACAGACAAGACTAGACAGACAAGACTAGACAGACAAGACTAGACAGACAAGACTAGACAGACAAGACTAGACAGACAAGACTAGACAGACAAGACTAGACAGACAAGACTAGACAGACAAGACTAGACAGACAAGACTAGACAGACAAGACTAGACAGACAAGACTAGACAGACAAGACTAGACAGACAAGACTAGACAGACAAGACTAGACAGACAAGACTAGACAGACAAGACTAGACAGACAAGACTAGACAGACAAGACTAGACAGACAAGACTAGACAGACAAGACTAGACAGACAAGACTAGACAGACAAGACTAGACAGACAAGACTAGACAGACAAGACTAGACAGACAAGACTAGACAGACAAGACTAGACAGACAAGACTAGACAGACAAGACTAGACAGACAAGACTAGACAGACAAGACTAGACAGACAAGACTAGACAGACAAGACTAGACAGACAAGACTAGACAGACAAGACTAGACAGACAAGACTAGACAGACAAGACTAGACAGACAAGACTAGACAGACAAGACTAGACAGACAAGACTAGACAGACAAGACTAGACAGACAAGACTAGACAGACAAGACTAGACAGACAAGACTAGACAGACAAGACTAGACAGACAAGACTAGACAGACAAGACTAGACAGACAAGACTAGACAGACAAGACTAGACAGACAAGACTAGACAGACAAGACTAGACAGACAAGACTAGACAGACAAGACTAGACAGACAAGACTAGACAGACAAGACTAGACAGACAAGACTAGACAGACAAGACTAGACAGACAAGACTAGACAGACAAGACTAGACAGACAAGACTAGACAGACAAGACTAGACAGACAAGACTAGACAGACAAGACTAGACAGACAAGACTAGACAGACAAGACTAGACAGACAAGACTAGACAGACAAGACTAGACAGACAAGACTAGACAGACAAGACTAGACAGACAAGACTAGACAGACAAGACTAGACAGACAAGACTAGACAGACAAGACTAGACAGACAAGACTAGACAGACAAGACTAGACAGACAAGACTAGACAGACAAGACTAGACAGACAAGACTAGACAGCCAAGACTAGACAGCCAAGACTAAACAGACAAGACTAAACAGACAAGACTAGACACACAAGACTAGACAGACAAGACTAGACAGACAAGACTAGACAGACAAGACTAGACAGACAAGACTAGACAGACAAGACTAGACAGACAAGACTAGACAGACAAGACTAGACAGACAAGACTAGACAGACAAGACTAGACAGACAAGACTAGACAGACAAGACTAGACAGACAAGACTAGACAGACAAGACTAGACAGACAAGACTAGACAGACAAGACTAGACAGACAAGACTAGACAGACAAGACTAGACAGACAAGACTAGACAGACAAGACTAGACAGACAAGACTAGACAGACAAGACTAGACAGACAAGACTAGACAGACAAGACTAGACAGACAAGACTAGACAGACAAGACTAGACAGACAAGACTAGACAGACAAGACTAGACAGACAAGACTAGACAGACAAGACTAGACAGACAAGACTAGACAGAGAAGACTAGACAGGACAAGACTAGACAGACAAGACTAGACAGACAAGACTAGACAGACAAGACTAGACAGACAAGACTAGACAGACAAGACTAGACAGACAAGACTAGACAGACAAGACTAGACAGACAAGACTAGACAGACAAGACTAGACAGACAAGACTAGACAGACAAGACTAGACAGACAAGACTAGACAGACAAGACTAGACAGACAAGACTAGACAGACAAGACTAGACAGACAAGACTAGACAGACAAGACTAGACAGACAAGACTAGACAGACAAGACTAGACAGACAAGACTAGACAGACAAGACTAGACAGACAAGACTAGACAGACAAGACTAGACAGACAAGACTAGACAGACAAGACTAGACAGACAAGACTAGACAGACAGGACTAGACAGACAAGGCTAGACAGACAAGACTAGACAGACAAGACTAGACAGACAAGACTAGACAGACAAGACTAGACAGACAAGACTAGACAGACAAGACTAGACAGACAAGACTAGACAGACAAGACTAGACAGACAAGACTAGACAGACAAGACTAGACAGACAAGACTAGACAGACAAGACTAGACAGACAAGACTAGACAGCCAAGACTAGACAGCCAAGACTAAACAGACAAGACTAAACAGACCAGACTAGACAGACAAGACTAGACAGACAAGACTAGACAGACAAGACTAGACAGACAAGACTAGACAGACAAGACTAGACAGACAAGACTAGACAGACAAGACTAGACAGACAAGACTAGACAGACAAGACTAGACAGACAAGACTAGACAGACAAGACTAGACAGACAAGACTAGACAGACAAGACTAGACAGACAAGACTAGACAGACAAGACTAGACAGACAAGACTAGACAGACAAGACTAGACAGACAAGACTAGACAGACAAGACTAGACAGACAAGACTAGACAGACAAGACTAGACAGACAAGACTAGACAGACAAGACTAGACAGACATGACTAGACAGACAAGACTAGACAGACAAGACTAGACAGACAAGACTAGACAGACAAGACTAGAGAGACAAGACTAGAGAGACAAGACTAGAGTGACAAGACTAGACAGACAAGACTAGACAGACAAGACTAGACAGACAAGACTAGACAGACAAGACTAGACAGACAAGACTAGACAGACAAGACTAGACAGACAAGACTAGACAGACAAGACTAGACAGACAAGACTAGACAGACAAGACTAGACAGACAAGACTAGACAGACAAGACTAGACAGACAAGACTAGACAGACAAGACTAGACAGACAAGACTAAACAGACAAGACTAGACAGACAAGACTAGACAGACAAGATAGACAGACAAGACTAGACAGACAAGACTAGACAGACAAGACTAGACAGACAAGACTAGACAGACAAGACTAGACAGACAAGACTAGACAGACAAGACTAGACAGACAAGACTAGACAGACAAGACTAGACAGACAAGACTAGACAGACAAGACTAGACAGACAAGACTAGACAGACAAGACTAGACAGACAAGACTAGACAGACAAGACTAGACAGACAAGACTAGACAGACAAGACTAGACAGACAAGACTAGACAGACAAGACTAGACAGACAAGACTAGACAGACAAGACTAGACAGACAAGACTAGACAGACAAGACTAGACAGACAAGACTAGACAGACAAGACTAGACAGACAAGACTAGACAGACAAGACTAGACAGACAAGACTAGACAGACAAGACTAGACAGACAAGACTAGACAGACAAGACTAGACAGACAAGACTAGACAGACAAGACTAGACAGACAAGACTAGACAGACAAGACTAGACAGACAAGACTAGACAGACAAGACTAGACAGACAAGACTAGACAGACAAGACTAGACAGACAAGACTAGACAGACAAGACTAGACAGACAAGACTAGACAGACAAGACTAGACAGACAAGACTAGACAGACAAGACTAGACAGACAAGACTAGACAGACAAGACTAGACAGACAAGACTAGACAGACAAGACTAGACAGACAAGACTAGACAGACAAGACTAGACAGACAAGACTAGACAGACAAGACTAGACAGACAAGACTAGACAGACAAGACTAGACAGACAAGACTAGACAGACAAGACTAGACAGACAAGACTAGACAGACAAGACTAGACAGACAAGACTAGACAGACAAGACTAGACAGACAAGACTAGACAGACAAGACTAGACAGACAAGACTAGACAGACAAGACTAGACAGACAAGACTAGACAGACAAGACTAGACAGACAAGACTAGACAGACAAGACTAGACAGACAAGACTAGACAGACAAGACTAGACAGACAAGACTAGACAGACAAGACTAGACAGACAAGACTAGACAGACAAGACTAGACAGACAAGACTAGACAGACAAGACTAGACAGACAAGACTAGACAGACAAGACTAGACAGACAAGACTAGACAGACAAGACTAGACAGACAAGACTAGACAGACAAGACTAGACAGACAAGACTAGACAGACAAGACTAGACAGACAAGACTAGACAGACAAGACTAGACAGACAAGACTAGACAGACAAGACTAGACAGACAAGACTAGACAGCCAAGACTAGACAGCCAAGACTAAACAGACAAGACTAGACAGACAAGACTAGACAGACAAGACTAGACAGACAAGACTAGACAGACAAGACTAGACAGACAAGACTAGACAGACAAGACTAGACAGACAAGACTAGACAGACAAGACTAGACAGACAAGACTAGACAGACAAGACTAGACAGACAAGACTAGACAGACAAGACTAGACAGACAAGACTAGACAGACAAGACTAGACAGACAAGACTAGACAGACAAGACTAGACAGACAAGACTAGACAGACTAGACAGACAAGACTAGACAGACAAGACTAGACAGACAAGACTAGACAGACAAGACTAGACAGACAAGACTAGACAGACAAGACTAGACAGACAAGACTAGACAGACAAGACTAGACAGACAAGACTAGACAGACAAGACTAGACAGACAAGACTAGACAGACAAGACTAGACAGACAAGACTAGACAGACAAGACTAGACAGACAAGACTAGACAGACAAGACTAGACAGACAAGACTAGACAGACAAGACTAGACAGACAAGACTAGACAGACAAGACTAGACAGACAAGACTAGACAGACAAGACTAGACAGACAAGACTAGACAGACAAGACTAGACAGACAAGACTAGACAGACAAGACTAGACAGACAAGACTAGACAGACAAGACTAGACAGACAAGACTAGACAGACAAGACTAGACAGACAAGACTAGACAGACAAGACTAGACAGCCAAGACTAGACAGACAAGACTAGACAGACAAGACTAGACAGACAAGACTAGACAGACAAGACTAGACAGACAAGACTAGACAGACAAGACTAGACAGACAAGACTAGACAGACAAGACTAGACAGACAAGACTAGACAGACAAGACTAGACAGACAAGACTAGACAGACAGGACTAGACAGACAAGGCTAGACAGACAAGACTAGACAGACAAGACTAGACAGACAAGACTAGACAGACAAGACTAGACAGACAAGACTAGACAGACAAGACTAGACAGACAAGACTAGACTAGACAGACAAGACTAGACAGACAAGACTAGACAGACAAGACTAGACAGACAAGACTAGACAGACAAGACTAGACAGACAAGACTAGACAGACAAGACTAGACAGACAAGACTAGACAGACAAGACTAGACAGACAAGACTAGACAGACAAGACTAGACAGACAAGACTAGACAGACAAGACTAGACAGACAAGACTAGACAGACAAGACTAGACAGACAAGACTAGACAGACAAGACTAGACAGACAAGACTAGACAGACAAGACTAGACAGACAAGACTAGACAGACAAGACTAGACAGACAAGACTAGACAGACAAGACTAGACAGACAAGACTAGACAGACAAGACTAGACAGACAAGACTAGACAGACAAGACTAGACAGACAAGACTAGACAGACAAGACTAGACAGACAAGACTAGACAGACAAGACTAGACAGACAAGACTAGACAGACAAGACTAGACAGACAAGACTAGACAGACAAGACTAGACAGACAAGACTAGACAGACAAGACTAGACAGACAAGACTAGACAGACAAGACTAGACAGACAAGACTAGACAGACAAGACTAGACAGACAAGACTAGACAGACAAGACTAGACAGACAAGACTAGACAGACAAGACTAGACAGACAAGACTAGACAGACAAGACTAGACAGACAAGACTAGACAGACAAGACTAGACAGACAAGACTAGACAGACAAGACTAGACAGACAAGACTAGACAGACAAGACTAGACAGACAAGACTAGACAGACAAGACTAGACAGACAAGACTAGACAGACAAGACTAGACAGACAAGACTAGACAGACAAGACTAGACAGACAAGACTAGACAGACAAGACTAGACAGACAAGACTAGACAGACAAGACTAGACAGACAAGACTAGACAGACAAGACTAGACAGACAAGACTAGACAGACAAGACTAGACAGACAAGACTAGACAGACAAGACTAGACAGACAAGACTAGACAGACAAGACTAGACAGACAAGACTAGACAGACAAGACTAGACAGACAAGACTAGACAGACAAGACTAGACAGACAAGACTAGACAGACAAGACTAGACAGACAAGACTAGACAGACAAGACTAGACAGACAAGACTAGACAGACAAGACTAGACAGACAAGACTAGACAGACAAGACTAGACAGACAAGACTAGACAGACAAGACTAGACAGACAAGACTAGACAGACAAGACTAGACAGACAAGACTAGACAGACAAGACTAGACAGACAAGACTAGACAGACAAGACTAGACAGACAAGACTAGACAGACAAGACTAGACAGACAAGACTAGACAGACAAGACTAGACAGACAAGACTAGACAGACAAGACTAGACAGACAAGACTAGACAGACAAGACTAGACAGACAAGACTAGACAGACAAGACTAGACAGACAAGACTAGACAGACAAGACTAGACAGACAAGACTAGACAGACAACGAGACTAGACAGACAAGACTAGACAGACAAGACTAGACAGACAAGACTAGACAGACAAGACTAGACAGACAAGACTAGACAGACAAGACTAGACAGACAAGACTAGACAGACAAGACTAGACAGACAAGACTAGACAGACAAGACTAGACAGACAAGACTAGACAGACAAGACTAGACAGACAAGACTAGACAGACAAGACTAGACAGACAAGACTAGACAGACAAGACTAGACAGACAAGACTAGACAGACAAGACTAGACAGACAAGACTAGACAGACAAGACTAGACAGACAAGACTAGACAGACAAGACTAGACAGACAAGACTAGACAGACAAGACTAGACAGACAAGACTAGACAGACAAGACTAGACAGACAAGACTAGACAGACAAGACTAGACAGACAAGACTAGACAGACAAGACTAGACAGACAAGACTAGACAGACAAGACTAGACAGACAAGACTAGACAGACAAGACTAGACAGACAAGACTAGACAGACAAGACTAGACAGACAAGACTAGACAGACAAGACTAGACAGACAAGACTAGACAGACAAGACTAGACAGACAAGACTAGACAGACAAGACTAGACAGACAAGACTAGACAGACAAGACTAGACAGACAAGACTAGACAGACAAGACTAGACAGACAAGACTAGACAGACAAGACTAGACAGACAAGACTAGACAGACAAGACTAGACAGACAAGACTAGACAGACAAGACTAGACAGACAAGACTAGACAGACAAGACTAGACAGACAAGACTAGACAGACAAGACTAGACAGACAAGACTAGACAGACAAGACTAGACAGACAAGACTAGACAGACAAGACTAGACAGACAAGACTAGACAGACAAGACTAGACAGACAAGACTAGACAGACAAGACTAGACAGACAAGACTAGACAGACAAGACTAGACAGACAAGACTAGACAGACAAGACTAGACAGACAAGACTAGACAGACAAGACTAGACAGACAAGACTAGACAGACAAGACTAGACAGACAAGACTAGACAGACAAGACTAGACAGACAAGACTAGACAGACAAGACTAGACAGACAAGACTAGACAGACAAGACTAGACAGACAAGACTAGACAGACAAGACTAGACAGACAAGACTAGACAGACAAGACTAGACAGACAAGACTAGACAGACAAGACTAGACAGACAAGACTAGACAGACAAGACTAGACAGACAAGACTAGACAGACAAGACTAGACAGACAAGACTAGACAGACAAGACTAGACAGACAAGACTAGACAGACAAGACTAGACAGACAAGACTAGACAGACAAGACTAGACAGACAAGACTAGACAGACAAGACTAGACAGACAAGACTAGACAGACAAGACTAGACAGACAAGACTAGACAGACAAGACTAGACAGACAAGACTAGACAGACAAGACTAGACAGACAAGACTAGACAGACAAGACTAGACAGACAAGACTAGACAGACAAGACTAGACAGACAAGACTAGACAGACAAGACTAGACAGACAAGACTAGACAGACAAGACTAGACAGACAAGACTAGACAGACAAGACTAGACAGACAAGACTAGACAGACAAGACTAGACAGACAAGACTAGACAGACAAGACTAGACAGACAAGACTAGACAGACAAGACTAGACAGACAAGACTAGACAGACAAGACTAGACAGACAAGACTAGACAGACAAGACTAGACAGACAAGACTAGACAGACAAGACTAGACAGACAAGACTAGACAGACAAGACTAGACAGACAAGACTAGACAGACAAGACTAGACAGACAAGACTAGACAGACAAGACTAGACAGACAAGACTAGACAGACAAGACTAGACAGACAAGACTAGACAGACAAGACTAGACAGACAAGACTAGACAGACAAGACTAGACAGACAAGACTAGACAGACAAGACTAGACAGACAAGACTAGACAGACAAGACTAGACAGACAAGACTAGACAGACAAGACTAGACAGACAAGACTAGACAGACAAGACTAGACAGACAAGACTAGACAGACAAGACTAGACAGACAAGACTAGACAGACAAGACTAGACAGACAAGACTAGACAGACAAGACTAGACAGACAAGACTAGACAGACAAGACTAGACAGACAAGACTAGACAGACAAGACTAGACAGACAAGACTAGACAGACAAGACTAGACAGACAAGACTAGACAGACAAGACTAGACAGACAAGACTAGACAGACAAGACTAGACAGACAAGACTAGACAGACAAGACTAGACAGACAAGACTAGACAGACAAGACTAGACAGACAAGACTAGAAGACAAGACTAGACAGACAAGACTAGGACAGACAAGACTTAGACAGACTTGACAGACAAGACCAAGACAGACAAGACCTCAACCAGACAGACACAGACTAGACAGACAAGACCTAGACAGAGACTAGAAAACTAGACAGACAAAAGACAAGACTAGACAGACAAGACTAGACAAGACAAGACAGACAAGACAGACAGACTAGACAAGACAGACAAGACTAGACAGACAAGACTAGACAGACAAGACTAGACAGACAAGACTAGACAGACAAGACTAGACAGACAAGACTAGACAGACAAGACTAGACAGACAAGACTAGAACAGACAAGACTAGACAGACAAGACTAGACAGACAAGACTAGACAGACAGAGACTAGACAGACAAGACTAGACAGACAAGACTAGACAGACAAGACTAGACAGACAAGACTAGACAGACAAGACTAGACAGACAAGACTAGACAGACAAGACTAGACAGACAAGACTAGACAGACAAGACTAGACAGACAAGACTAGACAGACAAGACTAGACAGACAAGACTAGACAGACAAGACTAGACGAGACAAGACTAGACAGACAAGACTAGACAGACAAGACTAGACAGACAAGACTAGACAGACAAGACTAGACAGACAAGACTAGACAGACAAGACTAGACAGACAAGACTAGACAGACAAGACTAGACAGACAAGACTAGACAGACAAGACTAGACAGACAAGACTAGACAGACAAGACTAGACAGACAAGACTAGACAGACAAGACTAGACAGACAAGACTAGACAGACAAGACTAGACAGACAAGACTAGACAGACAAGACTAGACAGACAAGACTAGACAGACAAGACTAGACAGACAAGACTAGACCAGACAAGACTAGACAGACAAGACTAGACAGACAAGACTAGACAGACAAGACTAGACAGACAAGACTAGACAGACAAGACTAGACAGACAAGACTAGACAGACAAGACTAGACAGACAAGACTAGACAGACAAGACTAGACAGACAAGACTAGACAGACAAGACTAAGACAGACAAGACTAGACAGACAAGACTAGACAGACAAGACTAGACAGACAAGACTAGACAGACAAGACTAGACAGACCAAGACTAGGACAGACAAGACTAGACAGACAAAGACTAGACAGACAAGACTAGACAGACAAGACTAGACAGACAAGACTAGACAGACAAGACTAGACAGACAAGACTAGACAGACAAGACTAGACAGACAAGAGACTAGACAGACAAGACTAGACAGACAAGACTAGACAGACAAGACTAGACAGACAAGACTAGACAGACAAGACTAGACAGACAAGACTAGACAGACAAGACTAGACAGACAAGACTAGACAGACAAGACTAGAGCAGACAAGACTAGACAGACAAGACTAGACAGACAAGACTAGACAGACAAGACTAGGACAGACAAGACTAGACAGACAAGACTAGACAGACAAGGACTAGACAGACAAGACTAGACAGACAAGACTAGACAGACAAGACTAGACAGACAAGACTAGACAGACAAGACTAGACAGACAAGACTAGACAGACAAGACTAGACAGACAAGACTAGACAGACAAGACTAGACAGACAAGACTAGACAGACAAGACTAGACAGACAAGACTAGACAGACAAGACTAGACAGACAAGACTAGACAGGACAAAACTAGACAGGACAAGACTAGACAGGACAAGACTAGACAGACAAGACTAGACAGACAAGACTAGACAGGACAAGACTAGACAGACAAGACTAGACAGACAAGACTAGACAGACAAGACTAGACAGACAAGACTAGGACAGACAAGACTAGACAGACAAGACTAGACAGACAAGACTAGACAGACAAGACTAGACAGACAAGACTAGACAGACAAGACTTAGACTAAAGACTTAGACAGACAAGACTAGACAGGACAAGACTAGACAGACAAGACTAGACAGACAAGACTAGACAGACAAGACTAGACAGACAAGACTAGACAGACAAGACTAGACAGACAAGACTAGACAGACAAGACTAGACAGACAAGACTAGACAGACAAGACTAGACAGACAAGACCTAGACAGACAAGACTAGACAGACAAGACTAGACAGACAAGACAAGACAGACAAGACTAGACAGACAAGGACTAGACAGACAAGACTAGACAGACAAGACTAGACAGACAAGACTAGACAGACAAGACTAGACAGACAAGACTAGACAGACAAGACTAGACAGACAAAGAGACTAGACAGACAAGACTAGACAGACAAGACTAGACAGACAAGACTAGACAGACAAGACTAGACAGACAAGACTAGACAGACAAGACTAGACAGACAAGACTAGACAGACAAGACTAGACAGACAAGACTAGACAGACAAGACTAGACAGACAAGACTAGACAGACAAGACTAGACAGACAAGACTTAGACAGACAAGGACTAGACAGACAAGACTAGACAGACAAGACTAGACAGACAAGACTAGACAGACAAGACTAGACAGACAAGACTAGACAGACAAGACTAGACAGACAAGACTAGACAGACAAGACTAGACAGACAAGACTAGACAGACAAGACTAGACAGACAAGACTAGACAGACAAGACTAGACAGACAAGACTAGACAGACAAGACTAGACAGACAAGACTAGACAGACAAGACTAGACAGACAAGACTAGACAGACAAGACTAGACAGACAAGACTAGACAGACAAGACTAGACAGACAAGACTAGACAGACAAGACTAGACAGACAAGACTAGACAGACAAGACTAAGACAGACAGACAAGACTAGACAGACAAGACTAGACAGACAAGACTAGACAGACAAGACTAGACAGACAAGACTAGACAGACAAGACTAGACAGACAAGACTAGACAGACAAGACTAGACAGACAAGACTAGACAGACAAGACTAGACAGACAAGACTAGACAGACAAGACTAGACAGACAAGACTAGACAGACAAGACTTGACAGACAAGACTAGACAGACAAGACTAGACAGACAAGACTAGACAGACAAAGACTACAGACAGACAAGACTAGACAGAAAAGACTGAGACAGACAAGACTAGACAGACAAGAACTAGACAGACAGACTAGACAGACAAGACTAGACAGACAAGACTAGACAGACAAGACTAGACAGACAAGACTAGACAGACAAGACTAGACAGACAAGACTAGGACAGGACAAGACTAGACGACAGACAAGACCTAGACCAGACAAGACTAGACAGACAAGACTAGAACAGACAAGACTAGACAGACAAGACTAGACAGACAAGACTAGGCAGGACAAGACTAGACAGACAAGACTAGACAGACAAGACTAGACAGACAAGACTAGACAGACAAGACTAGACAGACAAGACTAGACAGACAAGACTAGACAGACAGACAAGACTAGACAGACAAGACTAGACAGACAAGACTAGACAGACAAGACTAGACAGACAAGACTAGACAGACAAGACTAGACAGACAAGACTAGACAGACAAGACTAGACAGACAAGACTAGACAGACAAGACTAGACAGACAAGACTAGACAGACAAGACTAGACAGACAAGACTAGACAGACAAGACTCGACAGACAAGACAAGACTAGACAGACAAGACTAGACAGACAAGACTAGACAGACAAGACTAGACAGACAAGACTAGACAGACAAGACTAGACAGACAAGTAGACATGCTAGACAGACAAGACTAGACAGACAAGACTAGACAGACAAGACTAGACAGACAAGACTAGACAGACAAGACTAGACAGACAAGACTAGACAGACAAGACTAGACAGACAAGACTAGACAGACAAGACTAGACAGACAAGACTAGACAGACAAGACTAGACAGACAAGACTAGACAGACAAGACTAGACAGACAAGACTAGACAGACAAGACTAGACAGACAAGACTAGACAGACAAGACTAGACAGACAAGACTAGACAGACAAGACTAGACAGACAAGACTAGACAGACAAGACTAGACAGACAAGACTAGACAGACAAGACTAGACAGACAAGACTAGACAGACAAGACTAGACAGACAAGACTAGACAGACAAGACTAGACAGACAAGACTAGACAGACAAGACTAGACAGACAAGACTAGACAGACAAGACTAGACAGACAAGACTAGACAGACAAGACTAGACAGACAAGACTAGACAGACAAGACTAGACAGACAAGACTAGACAGACAAGACTAGACAGACAAGACTAGACAGACAAGACTAGACAGACAAGACTAGACAGACAAGACTAGACAGACAAGACTAGACAGACAAGACTAGACAGACAAGACTAGACAGACAAGACTAGACAGACAAGACTAGACAGACAAGACTAGACAGACAAGACTAGACAGACAAGACTAGACAGACAAGACTAGACAGACAAGACTAGACAGACAAGACTAGACAGACAAGACTAGACAGACAAGACTAGACAGACAAGACTAGACAGACAAGACTAGACAGACAAGACTAGACAGACAAGACTAGACAGACAAGACTAGACAGACAAGACTAGACAGACAAGACTAGACAGACAAGACTAGACAGACAAGACTAGACAGACAAGACTAGACAGACAAGACTAGACAGACAAGACTAGACAGACAAGACTAGACAGACAAGACTAGACAGACAAGACTAGACAGACAAGACTAGACAGACAAGACTAGACAGACAAGACTAGACAGACAAGACTAGACAGACAAGACTAGACAGACAAGACTAGACAGACAAGACTAGACAGACAAGACTAGACAGACAAGACTAGACAGACAAGACTAGACAGACAAGACTAGACAGACAAGACTAGACAGACAAGACTAGACAGACAAGACTAGACAGACAAGACTAGACAGACAAGACTAGACAGACAAGACTAGACAGACAAGACTAGACAGACAAGACTAGACAGACAAGACTAGACAGACAAGACTAGACAGACAAGACTAGACAGACAAGACTAGACAGACAAGACTAGACAGACAAGACTAGACAGACAAGACTAGACAGACAAGACTAGACAGACAAGACTAGACAGACAAGACTAGACAGACAAGACTAGACAGACAAGACTAGACAGACAAGACTAGACAGACAAGACTAGACAGACAAGACTAGACAGACAAGACTAGACAGACAAGACTAGACAGACAAGACTAGACAGACAAGACTAGACAGACAAGACTAGACAGACAAGACTAGACAGACAAGACTAGACAGACAAGACTAGACAGACAAGACTAGACAGACAAGACTAGACAGACAAGACTAGACAGACAAGACTAGACAGACAAGACTAGACAGACAAGACTAGACAGACAAGACTAGACAGACAAGACTAGACAGACAAGACTAGACAGACAAGACTAGACAGACAAGACTAGACAGACAAGACTAGACAGACAAGACTAGACAGACAAGACTAGACAGACAAGACTAGACAGACAAGACTAGACAGACAAGACTAGACAGACAAGACTAGACAGACAAGACTAGACAGACAAGACTAGACAGACAAGACTAGACAGACAAGACTAGACAGACAAGACTAGACAGACAAGACTAGACAGACAAGACTAGACAGACAAGACTAGACAGACAAGACTAGACAGACAAGACTAGACAGACAAGACTAGACAGACAAGACTAGACAGACAAGACTAGACAGACAAGACTAGACAGACAAGACTAGACAGACAAGACTAGACAGACAAGACTAGACAGACAAGACTAGACAGACAAGACTAGACAGACAAGACTAGACAGACAAGACTAGACAGACAAGACTAGACAGACAAGACTAGACAGACAAGACTAGACAGACAAGACTAGACAGACAAGACTAGACAGACAAGACTAGACAGACAAGACTAGACAGACAAGACTAGACAGACAAGACTAGACAGACAAGACTAGACAGACAAGACTAGACAGACAAGACTAGACAGACAAGACTAGACAGACAAGACTAGACAGACAAGACTAGACAGACAAGACTAGACAGACAAGACTAGACAGACAAGACTAGACAGACAAGACTAGACAGACAAGACTAGACAGACAAGACTAGACAGACAAGACTAGACAGACAAGACTAGACAGACAAGACTAGACAGACAAGACTAGACAGACAAGACTAGACAGACAAGACTAGACAGACAAGACTAGACAGACAAGACTAGACAGACAAGACTAGACAGACAAGACTAGACAGACAAGACTAGACAGACAAGACTAGACAGACAAGACTAGACAGACAAGACTAGACAGACAAGACTAGACAGACAAGACTAGACAGACAAGACTAGACAGACAAGACTAGACAGACAAGACTAGACAGACAAGACTAGACAGACAAGACTAGACAGACAAGACTAGACAGACAAGACTAGACAGACAAGACTAGACAGACAAGACTAGACAGACAAGACTAGACAGACAAGACTAGACAGACAAGACTAGACAGACAAGACTAGACAGACAAGACTAGACAGACAAGACTAGACAGACAAGACTAGACAGACAAGACTAGACAGACAAGACTAGACAGACAAGACTAGACAGACAAGACTAGACAGACAAGACTAGACAGACAAGACTAGACAGACAAGACTAGACAGACAAGACTAGACAGACAAGACTAGACAGACAAGACTAGACAGACAAGACTAGACAGACAAGACTAGACAGACAAGACTAGACAGACAAGACTAGACAGACAAGACTAGACAGACAAGACTAGACAGACAAGACTAGACAGACAAGACTAGACAGACAAGACTAGACAGACAAGACTAGACAGACAAGACTAGACAGACAAGACTAGACAGACAAGACTAGACAGACAAGACTAGACAGACAAGACTAGACAGACAAGACTAGACAGACAAGACTAGACAGACAAGACTAGACAGACAAGACTAGACAGACAAGACTAGACAGACAAGACTAGACAGACAAGACTAGACAGACAAGACTAGACAGACAAGACTAGACAGACAAGACTAGACAGACAAGACTAGACAGACAAGACTAGACAGACAAGACTAGACAGACAAGACTAGACAGACAAGACTAGACAGACAAGACTAGACAGACAAGACTAGACAGACAAGACTAGACAGACAAGACTAGACAGACAAGACTAGACAGACAAGACTAGACAGACAAGACTAGACAGACAAGACTAGACAGACAAGACTAGACAGACAAGACTAGACAGACAAGACTAGACAGACAAGACTAGACAGACAAGACTAGACAGACAAGACTAGACAGACAAGACTAGACAGACAAGACTAGACAGACAAGACTAGACAGACAAGACTAGACAGACAAGACTAGACAGACAAGACTAGACAGACAAGACTAGACAGACAAGACTAGACAGACAAGACTAGACAGACAAGACTAGACAGACAAGACTAGACAGACAAGACTAGACAGACAAGACTAGACAGACAAGACTAGACAGACAAGACTAGACAGACAAGACTAGACAGACAAGACTAGACAGACAAGACTAGACAGACAAGACTAGACAGACAAGACTAGACAGACAAGACTAGACAGACAAGACTAGACAGACAAGACTAGACAGACAAGACTAGACAGACAAGACTAGACAGACAAGACTAGACAGACAAGACTAGACAGACAAGACTAGACAGACAAGACTAGACAGACAAGACTAGACAGACAAGACTAGACAGACAAGACTAGACAGACAAGACTAGACAGACAAGACTAGACAGACAAGACTAGACAGACAAGACTAGACAGACAAGACTAGACAGACAAGACTAGACAGACAAGACTAGACAGACAAGACTAGACAGACAAGACTAGACAGACAAGACTAGACAGACAAGACTAGACAGACAAGACTAGACAGACAAGACTAGACAGACAAGACTAGACAGACAAGACTAGACAGACAAGACTAGACAGACAAGACTAGACAGACAAGACTAGACAGACAAGACTAGACAGACAAGACTAGACAGACAAGACTAGACAGACAAGACTAGACAGACAAGACTAGACAGACAAGACTAGACAGACAAGACTAGACAGACAAGACTAGACAGACAAGACTAGACAGACAAGACTAGACAGACAAGACTAGACAGACAAGACTAGACAGACAAGACTAGACAGACAAGACTAGACAGACAAGACTAGACAGACAAGACTAGACAGACAAGACTAGACAGACAAGACTAGACAGACAAGACTAGACAGACAAGACTAGACAGACAAGACTAGACAGACAAGACTAGACAGACAAGACTAGACAGACAAGACTAGACAGACAAGACTAGACAGACAAGACTAGACAGACAAGACTAGACAGACAAGACTAGACAGACAAGACTAGACAGACAAGACTAGACAGACAAGACTAGACAGACAAGACTAGACAGACAAGACTAGACAGACAAGACTAGACAGACAAGACTAGACAGACAAGACTAGACAGACAAGACTAGACAGACAAGACTAGACAGACAAGACTAGACAGACAAGACTAGACAGACAAGACTAGACAGACAAGACTAGACAGACAAGACTAGACAGACAAGACTAGACAGACAAGACTAGACAGACAAGACTAGACAGACAAGACTAGACAGACAAGACTAGACAGACAAGACTAGACAGACAAGACTAGACAGACAAGACTAGACAGACAAGACTAGACAGACAAGACTAGACAGACAAGACTAGACAGACAAGACTAGACAGACAAGACTAGACAGACAAGACTAGACAGACAAGACTAGACAGACAAGACTAGACAGACAAGACTAGACAGACAAGACTAGACAGACAAGACTAGACAGACAAGACTAGACAGACAAGACTAGACAGACAAGACTAGACAGACAAGACTAGACAGACAAGACTAGACAGACAAGACTAGACAGACAAGACTAGACAGACAAGACTAGACAGACAAGACTAGACAGACAAGACTAGACAGACAAGACTAGACAGACAAGACTAGACAGACAAGACTAGACAGACAAGACTAGACAGACAAGACTAGACAGACAAGACTAGACAGACAAGACTAGACAGACAAGACTAGACAGACAAGACTAGACAGACAAGACTAGACAGACAAGACTAGACAGACAAGACTAGACAGACAAGACTAGACAGACAAGACTAGACAGACAAGACTAGACAGACAAGACTAGACAGACAAGACTAGACAGACAAGACTAGACAGACAAGACTAGACAGACAAGACTAGACAGACAAGACTAGACAGACAAGACTAGACAGACAAGACTAGACAGACAAGACTAGACAGACAAGACTAGACAGACAAGACTAGACAGACAAGACTAGACAGACAAGACTAGACAGACAAGACTAGACAGACAAGACTAGACAGACAAGACTAGACAGACAAGACTAGACAGACAAGACTAGACAGACAAGACTAGACAGACAAGACTAGACAGACAAGACTAGACAGACAAGACTAGACAGACAAGACTAGACAGACAAGACTAGACAGACAAGACTAGACAGACAAGACTAGACAGACAAGACTAGACAGACAAGACTAGACAGACAAGACTAGACAGACAAGACTAGACAGACAAGACTAGACAGACAAGACTAGACAGACAAGACTAGACAGACAAGACTAGACAGACAAGACTAGACAGACAAGACTAGACAGACAAGACTAGACAGACAAGACTAGACAGACAAGACTAGACAGACAAGACTAGACAGACAAGACTAGACAGACAAGACTAGACAGACAAGACTAGACAGACAAGACTAGACAGACAAGACTAGACAGACAAGACTAGACAGACAAGACTAGACAGACAAGACTAGACAGACAAGACTAGACAGACAAGACTAGACAGACAAGACTAGACAGACAAGACTAGACAGACAAGACTAGACAGACAAGACTAGACAGACAAGACTAGACAGACAAGACTAGACAGACAAGACTAGACAGACAAGACTAGACAGACAAGACTAGACAGACAAGACTAGACAGACAAGACTAGACAGACAAGACTAGACAGACAAGACTAGACAGACAAGACTAGACAGACAAGACTAGACAGACAAGACTAGACAGACAAGACTAGACAGACAAGACTAGACAGACAAGACTAGACAGACAAGACTAGACAGACAAGACTAGACAGACAAGACTAGACAGACAAGACTAGACAGACAAGACTAGACAGACAAGACTAGACAGACAAGACTAGACAGACAAGACTAGACAGACAAGACTAGACAGACAAGACTAGACAGACAAGACTAGACAGACAAGACTAGACAGACAAGACTAGACAGACAAGACTAGACAGACAAGACTAGACAGACAAGACTAGACAGACAAGACTAGACAGACAAGACTAGACAGACAAGACTAGACAGACAAGACTAGACAGACAAGACTAGACAGACAAGACTAGACAGACAAGACTAGACAGACAAGACTAGACAGACAAGACTAGACAGACAAGACTAGACAGACAAGACTAGACAGACAAGACTAGACAGACAAGACTAGACAGACAAGACTAGACAGACAAGACTAGACAGACAAGACTAGACAGACAAGACTAGACAGACAAGACTAGACAGACAAGACTAGACAGACAAGACTAGACAGACAAGACTAGACAGACAAGACTAGACAGACAAGACTAGACAGACAAGACTAGACAGACAAGACTAGACAGACAAGACTAGACAGACAAGACTAGACAGACAAGACTAGACAGACAAGACTAGACAGACAAGACTAGACAGACAAGACTAGACAGACAAGACTAGACAGACAAGACTAGACAGACAAGACTAGACAGACAAGACTAGACAGACAAGACTAGACAGACAAGACTAGACAGACAAGACTAGACAGACAAGACTAGACAGACAAGACTAGACAGACAAGACTAGACAGACAAGACTAGACAGACAAGACTAGACAGACAAGACTAGACAGACAAGACTAGACAGACAAGACTAGACAGACAAGACTAGACAGACAAGACTAGACAGACAAGACTAGACAGACAAGACTAGACAGACAAGACTAGACAGACAAGACTAGACAGACAACTAGACAGACAGACAAGACTAGACAGACAAGACTAGACAGACAAGACTAGACAGACAAGACTAGACAGACAAGACTAGACAGACAAGACTAGACAGACAAGACTAGACAGACAAGACTAGACAGACAAGACTAGACAGACAAGACTAGACAGACAAGACTAGACAGACAAGACTAGACAGACAAGACTAGACAGACAAGACTAGACAGACAAGACTAGACAGACAAGACTAGACAGACAAGACTAGACAGACAAGACTAGACAGACAAGACTAGACAGACAAGACTAGACAGACAAGACTAGACAGACAAGACTAGACAGACAAGACTAGACAGACAAGACTAGACAGACAAGACTAGACAGACAAGACTAGACAGACAAGACTAGACAGACAAGACTAGACAGACAAGACTAGACAGACAAGACTAGACAGACAAGACTAGACAGACAAGACTAGACAGACAAGACTAGACAGACAAGACTAGACAGACAAGACTAGACAGACAAGACTAGACAGACAAGACTAGACAGACAAGACTAGACAGACAAGACTAGACAGACAAGACTAGACAGACAAGACTAGACAGACAAGACTAGACAGACAAGACTAGACAGACAAGACTAGACAGACAAGACTAGACAGACAAGACTAGACAGACAAGACTAGACAGACAAGACTAGACAGACAAGACTAGACAGACAAGACTAGACAGACAAGACTAGACAGACAAGACTAGACAGACAAGACTAGACAGACAAGACTAGACAGACAAGACTAGACAGACAAGACTAGACAGACAAGACTAGACAGACAAGACTAGACAGACAAGACTAGACAGACAAGACTAGACAGACAAGACTAGACAGACAAGACTAGACAGACAAGACTAGACAGACAAGACTAGACAGACAAGACTAGACAGACAAGACTAGACAGACAAGACTAGACAGACAAGACTAGACAGACAAGACTAGACAGACAAGACTAGACAGACAAGACTAGACAGACAAGACTAGACAGACAAGACTAGACAGACAAGACTAGACAGACAAGACTAGACAGACAAGACTAGACAGACAAGACTAGACAGACAAGACTAGACAGACAAGACTAGACAGACAAGACTAGACAGACAAGACTAGACAGACAAGACTAGACAGACAAGACTAGACAGACAAGACTAGACAGACAAGACTAGACAGACAAGACTAGACAGACAAGACTAGACAGACAAGACTAGACAGACAAGACTAGACAGACAAGACTAGACAGACAAGACTAGACAGACAAGACTAGACAGACAAGACTAGACAGACAAGACTAGACAGACAAGACTAGACAGACAAGACTAGACAGACAAGACTAGACAGACAAGACTAGACAGACAAGACTAGACAGACAAGACTAGACAGACAAGACTAGACAGACAAGACTAGACAGACAAGACTAGACAGACAAGACTAGACAGACAAGACTAGACAGACAAGACTAGACAGACAAGACTAGACAGACAAGACTAGACAGACAAGACTAGACAGACAAGACTAGACAGACAAGACTAGACAGACAAGACTAGACAGACAAGACTAGACAGACAAGACTAGACAGACAAGACTAGACAGACAAGACTAGACAGACAAGACTAGACAGACAAGACTAGACAGACAAGACTAGACAGACAAGACTAGACAGACAAGACTAGACAGACAAGACTAGACAGACAAGACTAGACAGACAAGACTAGACAGACAAGACTAGACAGACAAGACTAGACAGACAAGACTAGACAGACAAGACTAGACAGACAAGACTAGACAGACAAGACTAGACAGACAAGACTAGACAGACAAGACTAGACAGACAAGACTAGACAGACAAGACTAGACAGACAAGACTAGACAGACAAGACTAGACAGACAAGACTAGACAGACAAGACTAGACAGACAAGACTAGACAGACAAGACTAGACAGACAAGACTAGACAGACAAGACTAGACAGACAAGACTAGACAGACAAGACTAGACAGACAAGACTAGACAGACAAGACTAGACAGACAAGACTAGACAGACAAGACTAGACAGACAAGACTAGACAGACAAGACTAGACAGACAAGACTAGACAGACAAGACTAGACAGACAAGACTAGACAGACAAGACTAGACAGACAAGACTAGACAGACAAGACTAGACAGACAAGACTAGACAGACAAGACTAGACAGACAAGACTAGACAGACAAGACTAGACAGACAAGACTAGACAGACAAGACTAGACAGACAAGACTAGACAGACAAGACTAGACAGACAAGACTAGACAGACAAGACTAGACAGACAAGACTAGACAGACAAGACTAGACAGACAAGACTAGACAGACAAGACTAGACAGACAAGACTAGACAGACAAGACTAGACAGACAAGACTAGACAGACAAGACTAGACAGACAAGACTAGACAGACAAGACTAGACAGACAAGACTAGACAGACAAGACTAGACAGACAAGACTAGACAGACAAGACTAGACAGACAAGACTAGACAGACAAGACTAGACAGACAAGACTAGACAGACAAGACTAGACAGACAAGACTAGACAGACAAGACTAGACAGACAAGACTAGACAGACAAGACTAGACAGACAAGACTAGACAGACAAGACTAGACAGACAAGACTAGACAGACAAGACTAGACAGACAAGACTAGACAGACAAGACTAGACAGACAAGACTAGACAGACAAGACTAGACAGACAAGACTAGACAGACAAGACTAGACAGACAAGACTAGACAGACAAGACTAGACAGACAAGACTAGACAGACAAGACTAGACAGACAAGACTAGACAGACAAGACTAGACAGACAAGACTAGACAGACAAGACTAGACAGACAAGACTAGACAGACAAGACTAGACAGACAAGACTAGACAGACAAGACTAGACAGACAAGACTAGACAGACAAGACTAGACAGACAAGACTAGACAGACAAGACTAGACAGACAAGACTAGACAGACAAGACTAGACAGACAAGACTAGACAGACAAGACTAGACAGACAAGACTAGACAGACAAGACTAGACAGACAAGACTAGACAGACAAGACTAGACAGACAAGACTAGACAGACAAGACTAGACAGACAAGACTAGACAGACAAGACTAGACAGACAAGACTAGACAGACAAGACTAGACAGACAAGACTAGACAGACAAGACTAGACAGACAAGACTAGACAGACAAGACTAGACAGACAAGACTAGACAGACAAGACTAGACAGACAAGACTAGACAGACAAGACTAGACAGACAAGACTAGACAGACAAGACTAGACAGACAAGACTAGACAGACAAGACTAGACAGACAAGACTAGACAGACAAGACTAGACAGACAAGACTAGACAGACAAGACTAGACAGACAAGACTAGACAGACAAGACTAGACAGACAAGACTAGACAGACAAGACTAGACAGACAAGACTAGACAGACAAGACTAGACAGACAAGACTAGACAGACAAGACTAGACAGACAAGACTAGACAGACAAGACTAGACAGACAAGACTAGACAGACAAGACTAGACAGACAAGACTAGACAGACAAGACTAGACAGACAAGACTAGACAGACAAGACTAGACAGACAAGACTAGACAGACAAGACTAGACAGACAAGACTAGACAGACAAGACTAGACAGACAAGACTAGACAGACAAGACTAGACAGACAAGACTAGACAGACAAGACTAGACAGACAAGACTAGACAGACAAGACTAGACAGACAAGACTAGACAGACAAGACTAGACAGACAAGACTAGACAGACAAGACTAGACAGACAAGACTAGACAGACAAGACTAGACAGACAAGACTAGACAGACAAGACTAGACAGACAAGACTAGACAGACAAGACTAGACAGACAAGACTAGACAGACAAGACTAGACAGACAAGACTAGACAGACAAGACTAGACAGACAAGACTAGACAGACAAGACTAGACAGACAAGACTAGACAGACAAGACTAGACAGACAAGACTAGACAGACAAGACTAGACAGACAAGACTAGACAGACAAGACTAGACAGACAAGACTAGACAGACAAGACTAGACAGACAAGACTAGACAGACAAGACTAGACAGACAAGACTAGACAGACAAGACTAGACAGACAAGACTAGACAGACAAGACTAGACAGACAAGACTAGACAGACAAGACTAGACAGACAAGACTAGACAGACAAGACTAGACAGACAAGACTAGACAGACAAGACTAGACAGACAAGACTAGACAGACAAGACTAGACAGACAAGACTAGACAGACAAGACTAGACAGACAAGACTAGACAGACAAGACTAGACAGACAAGACTAGACAGACAAGACTAGACAGACAAGACTAGACAGACAAGACTAGACAGACAAGACTAGACAGACAAGACTAGACAGACAAGACTAGACAGACAAGACTAGACAGACAAGACTAGACAGACAAGACTAGACAGACAAGACTAGACAGACAAGACTAGACAGACAAGACTAGACAGACAAGACTAGACAGACAAGACTAGACAGACAAGACTAGACAGACAAGACTAGACAGACAAGACTAGACAGACAAGACTAGACAGACAAGACTAGACAGACAAGACTAGACAAGACTAGACAGACAAGACTAGACAGACAAGACTAGACAGACAAGACTAGACAGACAAGACTAGACAGACAAGACTAGACAGACAAGACTAGACAGACAAGACTAGACAGACAAGACTAGACAGACAAGACTAGACAGACAAGACTAGACAGACAAGACTAGACAGACAAGACTAGACAGACAAGACTAGGACAGACAAGACTAGACAGACAAGACTAGACAGACAAGACTAGACAGACAAGACTAGACAGGACAAGGACTAGACAGACCAGACTAGACAGACAAGACTAGACAGACAAGACTAGACAGACAAGACTAGACAGACAAGACTAGACAGACAAGACTAGACAGACAAGACTAGACAGACAAGACTAGACCAGACAAGACTAGACAGACAAGACTAGACAGACAAGACTAGACAGACAAGACTAGACAGACAAGACTAGACAGACAAGACTAGACAGACAAGACTAGACAGACAAGACTAGACAGACAAGACTAGACAGACAAGACTAGACAGACAAGACTAGACAGACAAGACTAGACAAGACAAGACTAGACAGACAAGACTAGACAGACAAGACTAGACAGACAAGACTAGACAGACAAGACTAGACAGACAAGACTAGACAGACAAGACTAGACAGACAAGACTAGACAGACAAGACTAGACAGACAAGACTAGACAGACAAGACTAGACAGACAAGACTAGACAGACAAGGACTAGACAGACAAGACTAGACAGACAAGACTAGACAGACAAGACTAGACAGACAAGACTAGACAGACAAGACTAGACAGACAAGACTAGACAGACAAGACTAGACAGACAAGACTAGACAGACAAGACTAGACAGGACAAGACAAGACAGACAAGACTAGACAGAAAAAGACTAGACAGACAAGACTAGACAGACAAGACTAGACAGACAAGACTAGACAGACAAGACTTGACAGACAAGACTAGACAGACAAGACTAGACAGACAAGACTAGACAGACAAGACTAGACAGACAAGACTAGACAGACAAGACTAGACAGACAAGACTATACAGACAAGACTAGACAGACAAGACTAGACAGACAAGACTAGACAGACAAGACTAGACAGACAAGACTAGACAGACAAGACTAGACAGACAAGACTAGACAGACAAGACTAGACATACAAGACTAGACAGACAAGACTAGACAGGACTAGACTAGACAGACAAGACTAGACAGACAAGACTAGACAGACAAGACTAGACAGACAAGACTTGACAGACAAGACTAGACCGACAAGAGTAGACAGACAAGACTAGACAGACAAGACTAGACAGACAAGACCAGACAGACAAGACTAGACAGACAAGACTAGACAGACAAGACTAGACAGACAATACTAGACAGACAAGACTAGAAAGACAAGACTAATCAGACACGACTAGACAGACAAGACTAGACAGACAAGACTAGACAGACAAGGCTAGACAGACAAGACTAGACAGACAAGACTAGACAGACAAGACTAGACAGACAAGACTAGACAGACAAGACTAGACAGACAAGACTAGACAGACAAGACTAGACAGACAAGACTAGACAGACAAGACTAGACAGACAAGACTAGACAGACAAGACTAGACAGACAAGACTAGACAGACAAGACTAGACAGACAAGACTAGACAGACAAGACTAGACAGACAAGACTAGACAGACAAGACTAGACAGACAAGACTAGACAGACAAGACTAGACAGACAAGACTAGACAGACAAGACTAGACAGACAAGACTAGACAGACAAGACTAGACAGACAAGACTAGACAGACAAGACTAGACAAGACAAGACTACAGACAGACAAGACCTAGGACAGACAAGACTAGACAGACAAGACTAGGACAGACAAGACTAGACAGACAAGACTAGACAGACAAGACTAGACAGACAAGACTAGACAGACAAGACTAGACAGACAAGACTAGACAGACAAGACTAGACAGACAAGAGACTAGACAGACAAGACTAGACAGACAAGACTAGACAGACAAGACTAGACAGACAAGACTAGACAGACAAGACTAAGACAGACAACAGACTAGACAGACAAGACTAGACAGACAAGACTAGACAGACAAGACTAGACAGACAAGACTAGACAGACAAGAATAGACAGACAAGACTAGACAGACAAGACTAGACCAGACAAGACTAGACAGACAAGACTAGACAGACAAGACTAGACAGACAAGACTAGACAGACAAGACCTAGGGACAGACAAGACTAGACAGACAAGACTAGACAGACAAGACTAGACAGACAAGACTAGACAGGACAAGACTAGACAGACAAGACTAGGACAGACAAGACTAGACAGACAAGACTAGACAGACAAGACTAGACAGACAAGACTAGACAGACAAGACTAGACAGACAAGACTAGACAGACAAGACTAGACAGACAAGACTAGACAGACCAAGACTAGACAGGACAAGATAGACAGACCACAGACTCAGACAGACAAGACTAGACAGACAAGACTAGGCACAGGACCAAGACAAGACAGGACAAGACTAGAAGGACGAAGGACTAGAAAGACAAGACTAGACAGACAAGACTAGACAGACAAGACTAGACAGACAAGACTAGACAGACAAGACTAGACAGACAAGACTAGACAGACAAGACTAGACAGACAAGACTAGACAGACAAGACTAGACAGACAAGACTAGACAGACAAGACTAGACAGACAAGACTAGACAGACAAGACTAGACAGACAAGACTAGACAGACAAGACTAGACAGACAAGACTAGACAGACAAGACTAGACAGACAAGACTAGACAGACAAGACTAGACAGACAAGACTAGACAGACAAGACTAGACAGACAAGACTAGACAGACAAGACTAGACAGACAAGACTAGACAGACAAGACTAGACAGACAAGACTAGACAGACAAGACTAGACAGACAAGACTAGACAGACAAGACTAGACAGACAAGACTAGACAGACAAGACTAGACAGACAAGACTAGACAGACAAGACTAGACAGACAAGACTAGACAGACAAGACTAGACAGACAAGACTAGACAGACAAGACTAGACAGACAAGACTAGACAGACAAGACTAGACAGACAAGACTAGACAGACAAGACTAGACAGACAAGACTAGACAGACAAGACTAGACAGACAAGACTAGACAGACAAGACTAGACAGACAAGACTAGACAGACAAGACTAGACAGACAAGACTAGACAGACAAGACTAGACAGACAAGACTAGACAGACAAGACTAGACAGACAAGACTAGACAGACAAGACTAGACAGACAAGACTAGACAGACAAGACTAGACAGACAAGACTAGACAGACAAGACTAGACAGACAAGACTAGACAGACAAGACTAGACAGACAAGACTAGACAGACAAGACTAGACAGACAAGACTAGACAGACAAGACTAGACAGACAAGACTAGACAGACAAGACTAGACAGACAAGACTAGACAGACAAGACTAGACAGACAAGACTAGACAGACAAGACTAGACAGACAAGACTAGACAGACAAGACTAGACAGACAAGACTAGACAGACAAGACTAGACAGACAAGACTAGACAGACAAGACTAGACAGACAAGACTAGACAGACAAGACTAGACAGACAAGACTAGACAGACAAGACTAGACAGACAAGACTAGACAGACAAGACTAGACAGACAAGACTAGACAGACAAGACTAGACAGACAAGACTAGACAGACAAGACTAGACAGACAAGACTAGACAGACAAGACTAGACAGACAAGACTAGACAGACAAGACTAGACAGACAAGACTAGACAGACAAGACTAGACAGACAAGACTAGACAGACAAGACTAGACAGACAAGACTAGACAGACAAGACTAGACAGACAAGACTAGACAGACAAGACTAGACAGACAAGACTAGACAGACAAGACTAGACAGACAAGACTAGACAGACAAGACTAGACAGACAAGACTAGACAGACAAGACTAGACAGACAAGACTAGACAGACAAGACTAGACAGACAAGACTAGACAGACAAGACTAGACAGACAAGACTAGACAGACAAGACTAGACAGACAAGACTAGACAGACAAGACTAGACAGACAAGACTAGACAGACAAGACTAGACAGACAAGACTAGACAGACAAGACTAGACAGACAAGACTAGACAGACAAGACTAGACAGACAAGACTAGACAGACAAGACTAGACAGACAAGACTAGACAGACAAGACTAGACAGACAAGACTAGACAGACAAGACTAGACAGACAAGACTAGACAGACAAGACTAGACAGACAAGACTAGACAGACAAGACTAGACAGACAAGACTAGACAGACAAGACTAGACAGACAAGACTAGACAGACAAGACTAGACAGACAAGACTAGACAGACAAGACTAGACAGACAAGACTAGACAGACAAGACTAGACAGACAAGACTAGACAGACAAGACTAGACAGACAAGACTAGACAGACAAGACTAGACAGACAAGACTAGACAGACAAGACTAGACAGACAAGACTAGACAGACAAGACTAGACAGACAAGACTAGACAGACAAGACTAGACAGACAAGACTAGACAGACAAGACTAGACAGACAAGACTAGACAGACAAGACTAGACAGACAAGACTAGACAGACAAGACTAGACAGACAAGACTAGACAGACAAGACTAGACAGACAAGACTAGACAGACAAGACTAGACAGACAAGACTAGACAGACAAGACTAGACAGACAAGACTAGACAGACAAGACTAGACAGACAAGACTAGACAGACAAGACTAGACAGACAAGACTAGACAGACAAGACTAGACAGACAAGACTAGACAGACAAGACTAGACAGACAAGACTAGACAGACAAGACTAGACAGACAAGACTAGACAGACAAGACTAGACAGACAAGACTAGACAGACAAGACTAGACAGACAAGACTAGACAGACAAGACTAGACAGACAAGACTAGACAGACAAGACTAGACAGACAAGACTAGACAGACAAGACTAGACAGACAAGACTAGACAGACAAGACTAGACAGACAAGACTAGACAGACAAGACTAGACAGACAAGACTAGACAGACAAGACTAGACAGACAAGACTAGACAGACAAGACTAGACAGACAAGACTAGACAGACAAGACTAGACAGACAAGACTAGACAGACAAGACTAGACAGACAAGACTAGACAGACAAGACTAGACAGACAAGACTAGACAGACAAGACTAGACAGACAAGACTAGACAGACAAGACTAGACAGACAAGACTAGACAGACAAGACTAGACAGACAAGACTAGACAGACAAGACTAGACAGACAAGACTAGACAGACAAGACTAGACAGACAAGACTAGACAGACAAGACTAGACAGACAAGACTAGACAGACAAGACTAGACAGACAAGACTAGACAGACAAGACAGACAAGACTGGACAGACAAGACTGGACAGACAAGACTGGACAGACAAGACTGGACAGACAAGACTGGACAGACAAGACTGGACAGACAAGACTAGACAGACAAGACTAGACAGACAAGACTAGACAGACAAGACTAGACAGACAAGACTAGACAGACAAGACTAGACAGACAAGACTAGACAGACAAGACTAGACAGACAAGACTAGACAGACAAGACTAGACAGACAAGACTAGACAGACAAGACTAGACAGACAAGACTAGACAGACAAGACTAGACAGACAAGACTAGACAGACAAGACTAGACAGACAAGACTAGACAGACAAGACTAGACAGACAAGACTAGACAGACAAGACTAGACAGACAAGACTAGACAGACAAGACTAGACAGACAAGACTAGACAGACAAGACTAGACAGACAAGACTAGACAGACAAGACTAGACAGACAAGACTAGACAGACAAGACTAGACAGACAAGACTAGACAGACAAGACTAGACAGACAAGACTAGACAGACAAGACTAGACAGACAAGACTAGACAGACAAGACTAGACAGACAAGACTAGACAGACAAGACTAGACAGACAAGACTAGACAGACAAGACTAGACAGACAAGACTAGACAGACAAGACTAGACAGACAAGACTAGACAGACAAGACTAGACAGACAAGACTAGACAGACAAGACTAGACAGACAAGACTAGACAGACAAGACTAGACAGACAAGACTAGACAGACAAGACTAGACAGACAAGACTAGACAGACAAGACTAGACAGACAAGACTAGACAGACAAGACTAGACAGACAAGACTAGACAGACAAGACTAGACAGACAAGACTAGACAGACAAGACTAGACAGACAAGACTAGACAGACAAGACTAGACAGACAAGACTAGACAGACAAGACTAGACAGACAAGACTAGACAGACAAGACTAGACAGACAAGACTAGACAGACAAGACTAGACAGACAAGACTAGACAGACAAGACTAGACAGACAAGACTAGACAGACAAGACTAGACAGACAAGACTAGACAGACAAGACTAGACAGACAAGACTAGACAGACAAGACTAGACAGACAAGACTAGACAGACAAGACTAGACAGACAAAACTAGACAGACAAGACTAGACAGACAAGACTAGACAGACAAGACTAGACAGACAAGACTAGACAGACAAGACTAGACAGACAAGACTAGACAGACAAGACTAGACAGACAAGACTAGACAGACAAGACTAGACAGACAAGACTAGACAGACAAGACTAGACAGACAAGACTAGACAGACAAGACTAGACAGACAAGACTAGACAGACAAGACTAGACAGACAAGACTAGACAGACAAGACTAGACAGACAAGACTAGACAGACAAGACTAGACAGACAGGACTAGACAGACAAGACTAGACTGTCTAGACTCGACAGACTAGATAGACAGGACTAGGCAGATAAAACTAGACAGACATGGGTAAACAGACTGGACTAGACATACAAGACTAGAGACACAAGACTAGACAAACAAGACTAGACTTGACTTTATTAAGCCATCTT
>CALYMW010000201.1:0-34219 GCA_944588485.1 Phosphuga atrata | reverse complement strand
GACAAGACTAGACAGACAAGACTAGACAGACAAGACTAGACAGACAAGACAGACAGACAAGACTAGGACAGACAAGACTAGACAGACAAGACTAGACAGACAAGACTAGACAGACAAGACTAGACAGACAAGACTAGGACAGACAAGACTAGACAGACAAGACTAGACAGACAAGACTAGACAGACAAGACTAGACAGACAAGACTAGACAGACAAGACTAGACAGACAAGACTAGACAGACAAGACTAGACAGACAAGACTAGACAGACAAGACTAGACAGACAAGACTAGACAGACAAGACTAGACAGACAAGACTAGACAGACAAGACTAGACAGACAAGACTAGACAGACAAGACTAGACAGACAAGACTAGACAGACAAGACTAGACAGACAAGACTAGACAGACAAGACTAGACAGACAAGACTAGACAGACAAGACTAGACAGACAAGACTAGACAGACAAGACTAGACAGACAAGACTAGACAGACAAGACTAGACAGACAAGACTAGACAGACAAGACTAGACAGACAAGACTAGACAGACAAGACTAGACAGACAAGACTAGACAGACAAGACTAGACAGACAAGACTAGACAGACAAGACTAGACAGACAAGACTAGACAGACAAGACTAGACAGACAAGATAGACAGACAAGACTAGACAGACAAGACTAGACAGACAAGACTAGACAGACAAGACTAGACAGACAAGACTAGACAGACAAGACTAGACAGACAAGACTAGACAGACAAGACTAGACAGACAAGACTAGACAGACAAGACTAGACAGACAAGACTAGACAGACAAGACTAGACAGACAAGACTAGACAGACAAGACTAGACAGACAAGACTAGACAGACAAGACTAGACAGACAAGACTAGACAGACAAGACTAGACAGACAAGACTAGACAGACAAGACTAGACAGACAAGACTAGACAGACAAGACTAGACAGACAAGACTAGACAGACAAGACTAGACAGACAAGACTAGACAGACAAGACTAGACAGACAAGACTAGACAGACAAGACTAGACAGACAAGACTAGACAGACAAGACTAGACAGACAAGACTAGACAGACAAGACTAGACAGACAAGACTAGACAGACAAGACTAGACAGACAAGACTAGACAGACAAGACTAGACAGACAAGACTAGACAGATAAGACTTGACAGACAAGACTAGACAGACAAGACTAGACAGACAAGACTAGACAGACAAGACTAGACAGACAAGACTAGACAGACAAGACTAGACAGACAAGACTAGACAGACAAGACTAGACAGACAAGACTAGACAGACAAGACCAGACAGACAAGACCAGACAGACAAGACTAGACAGACAAGACTAGACAGACAAGACTAGACAGACAAGACTAGACAGACAAGACTAGACAGACAAGACTAGACAGACAAGACTAGACAGACAAGACTAGACAGACAAGACTAGACAGACAAGACTAGACAGACAAGACTAGACAGACAAGACTAGACAGACAAGACTAGACAGACAAGACTAGACAGACAAGACTAGACAGACAAGACTAGACAGACAAGACTAGACAGACAAGACTAGACAGACAAGACTAGACAGACAAGACTAGACAGACAAGACTAGACAGACAAGACTAGACAGACAAGACTAGACAGACAAGACTAGACAGACAAGACTAGACAGACAAGACTAGACAGACAAGACTAGAAAGACAAGACTAGACAGACAAGACTAGACAGACAAGACTAGACAGACAAGACTAGACAGACAAGACTAGACAGACAAGACTAGACAGACAAGACTAGACAGACAAGACTAGACAGACAAGACTAGACAGACAAGACTAGACAGACAAGACTAGACAGACAAGACTAGACAGACAAGACTAGACAGACATGACTAGCAGGACAAGACTAGACAGACAAGACTAGACAGACAAGACTAGACAGACAAGACTAGACAGACAAGACTAGACAGACAAGACTAGACAGACAAGACTAGACAGACAAGACTAGACAGACAAGACTAGACAGACAAGACTAGACAGACAAGACTAGACAGACAAGACTAGACAGACAAGGCTAGACAGACAAGACTAGACAGACAAGACTAGACTGACAAGACTAGACAGACAAGACTAGACAGACAAGACTAGACAGACAAGACAAGACAGACAAGACTAGACAGACAAGACTAGACAGACAAGACTAGACAGACAAAACTAGACAGACAAGACTAGACAGACAAGAGTAGACAGACAAGAGTAGACAGACAAGAGTAGACAGACAAGACTATACAGACAAGACTAGACAGGCAAGACTAGACAGACAAGACTAGACAGACAAGACTAGACAGACAAGACTAGACAGGCAAGACTAGACAGACAAGACTAGACAGACAAGACTAGACAGACAAGACTAGACTGACAAGACTAGACAGACAAGACAAGACATACAAGACTAGACAGACAAGACTAGACAGACAAGACTAGACAGACAAGACTAGACAGACAAGACTAGACAGACAAGACTAGACAGACAAGACTAGACAGACAAGACTAGACAGACAAGACTAGACAGACAAGACTAGACAGACAAGACTAGACAGACAAGACTAGACAGACAAGACTAGACAGACAAGACTAGACAGACAAGACTAGACAGACAAGACTAGACAGACAAGACTAGACAGACAAGACTAGACAGACAAGACTAGACAGACAAGACTAGACAGACAAGACTAGACAGACAAGACTAGACAGACAAGACTAGACAGACAAGACTAGACAGACAAGACTAGACAGACAAGACTAGACAGACAAGACTAGACAGACAAGACTAGACAGACAAGACTAGACAGACAAGACTAGACAGACAAGACTAGACAGACAAGACTAGACAGACAAGACTAGACAGACAAGACTAGACAGACAAGACTAGACAGACAAGACTAGACAGACAAGACTAGACAGACAAGACTAGACAGACAAGACTAGACAGACAAGACTAGACAGACAAGACAGAAGACAGACAAGACTAAACAGACAAGACTAGACAGACAAGACAAGACAGACAAGACTAGACAGACAAGACTAGACAGACAAGACTAGACAGACAAGACTAGACAGACAAGACTAGACAGACAAGACTAGACAGACAAGACTAGACAGACAAGACTAGACAGACAAGACTAGACAGACAAGACTAGACAGACAAGACTAGACAGACAAGACTAGACAGACAAGACTAGACAGACAAGACTAGACAGACAAGACTAGACAGACAAGACTAGACAGACAAGACTAGACAGACAAGACTAGACAGACAAGACTAGACAGACAAGACTAGACAGACAAGACTAGACAGACAAGACTAGACAGACAAGACTAGACAGACAAGACTAGACAGACAAGACTAGACAGACAAGACTAGACAGACAAGACTAGACAGACAAGACTAGACAGACAAGACTAGACAGACAAGACTAGACAGACAAGACTAGACAGACAAGACTAGACAGACAAGACTAGACAGACAAGACTAGACAGACAAGACTAGACAGACAAGACTAGACAGACAAGACTAGACAGACAAGACTTGACAGACAGGACTAGACAGACAAGACTAGACAGACAAGACTACACAGACAAGACTAGACAAACAAGACTAGACAGACAAGACTAGACAGACAAGACTAGACAGAAAAGACTAGACAGACAAGACTAGACAGACAAGACTAGACAGACAAGACTAGACAGACAAGACTAGACAGACAAGACTAGGCAGACAAGACTAGACAGACAAGACTAGACAGACAAGACTAGACAGACAAGACTAGACAGACAAGACTAGACAGACAAGACTAGACAGACAAGACTAGACAGACAAGACTAGACAAGACTAGACAAGACTAGACAGACAAGACTAGACAGACAAGACTATACAGACAAGACCAGACAGACAAGACCAGACAGACAAGACCAGACAGACAAGACCAGACAGACAAGACCAGACAGACAAGACCAGACAGACAAGACCAGACAAACAAGACCAGACAGACAAGACCAGACAGACAAGACCAGACAGACAAGACCAGACAGACAAGACCAGACAGACAAGACTAGACATACAAGACTAGACAGACAAGACTAGACATACAAGACTAGACAGACAAGACTAGACAGACAAGACTAGACAGACAAGACTAGACAGACAAGACTAGACAGACAAGACTAGACAGACAAGACTAGACAGACAAGACTAGACAGACAAGACTAGACAGACAAGACTAGACAGACAAGACTAGACAGACAAGACTAGACAGACAAGACTAGACAGACAAGACTAGACAGACAAGACTAGACAGACAAGACTAGACAGACAAGACTAGACAGACAAGACTAGACAGACAAGACTAGACAGACAAGACTAGACAGACAAGACTAGACAGACAAGACTAGACAGACAAGACTAGACAGACAAGACTAGACAGACAAGACTAGACAGACAAGACTAGACAGACAAGACTAGACAGACAAGACTAGACAGACAAGACTAGACAGACAAGACTAGGCAGACAAGACTAGACAGACAAGACTAGACAGACAAGACTAGACAGACAAGACTAGACAAGACTAGACAAGACTAGACAGACAAGACTAGACAGACAAGACTAGACAGACAAGACTAGACAGACAAGACTAGACAGACAAGACTAGACAGACAAGACTAGACAGACAAGACTAGACAGACAAGACTAGACAGACAAGACTAGACAGACAAGACTAGACAGACAAGACTAGACAGACAAGACTAGACAGACAAGACTAGACAGACAAGACTAGACAGACAAGACTAGACAGACAAGACTAGACAGACAAGACTAGACAGACAAGACTAGACAGACAAGACTAGACAGACAAGACTAGACAGACAAGACTAGACAGACAAGACTAGACAGACAAGACTAGACAGACAAGACTAGACAGACAAGACTAGACAGACAAGACTAGACAGACAAGACTAGACAGACAAGACTAGACAGACAAGACTAGACAGACAAGACTAGACAGACAAGACTAGACAGACAAGACTAGACAGACAAGACTAGACAGACAAGACTAGACAGACAAGACTAGACAGACAAGACTAGACAGACAAGACTAGACAGACAAGACTAGACAGACAAGACTAGACAGACAAGACTAGACAGACAAGACTAGACAGACAAGACTAGACAGACAAGACTAGACAGACAAGACTAGACAGACAAGACTAGACAGACAAGACTAGACAGACAAGACTAGACAGACAGGACTAGACAGACAAGACTAGACAGACAAGACTACACAGACAAGACTAGATAAACAAGACTAGACAGACAAGACTAGACAGACAAGACTAGACAGAAAAGACTAGACAGACAAGACTAGACAGACAAGACTAGACAGACAAGACTAGACAGACAAGACTAGACAGACAAGACTAGGCAGACAAGACTAGACAGACAAGACTAGACAGACAAGACTAGACAGACAAGACTAGACAGACAAGACTAGACAGACAAGACTAGACAGACAAGACTAGACAGACAAGACTAGACAGACAAGACTAGACAAGACTAGACAAGACTAGACAGACAAGACTAGACAGACAAGACTATACAGACAAGACCAGACAGACAAGACCAGACAGACAAGACCAGACAGACAAGACCAGACAGACAAGACCAGACAGACAAGACCAGACAGACAAGACCAGACAAACAAGACCAGACAGACAAGACCAGACAGACAAGACCAGACAGACAAGACCAGACAGACAAGACCAGACAGACAAGACTAGACATACAAGACTGGACAGACAAGACTAGACATACAAGACTAGACAGACAAGACTAGACAGACAAGACTAGACAGACAAGACTAGACAGACAAGACTAGACAGACAAGACTAGACAGACAAGACTAGACAGACAAGACTAGACAGACAAGACTAGACAGACAAGACTAGACAGACAAGACTAGACAGACAAGACTAGACAGACAAGACTAGACAGACAAGACTAGACAGACAAGACTAGACAGACAAGACTAGACAGACAAGACTAGACAGACAAGACTAGACAGACAAGACTAGACAGACAAGACTAGACAGACAAGACTAGACAGACAAGACTAGACAGACAAGACTAGACAGACAAGACTAGACAGACAAGACTAGACAGACAAGACTAGACAGACAAGACTAGACAGACAAGACTAGACAGACAAGACTAGACAGACAAGACTAGACAGACAAGACTAGACAGACAAGACTAGACAGACAAGACTAGACAGACAAGACTAGACAGACAAGACTAGACAGACAAGACTAGACAGACAAGACTAGACAGACAAGACTAGACAGACAAGACTAGACAAGACTAGACAGACAAGACTAGACAGACAAGACTAGACAGACAAGACTAGACAGACAAGACTAGACAGACAAGACTAGACAGACAAGACTAGACAGACAAGACTAGACAGACAAGACTAGACAGACAAGACTAGACAGACAAGACTAGACAGACAAGACTAGACAGACAAGACTAGACAGACAAGACTAGACAGACAAGACAAGACAGACAAGACTAGACAGACAAGACTAGACAGACAAGACTAGACAGACAAGACTAGACAGACAAGACTAGACAGACAAGACTAGACAGACAAGACTAGACAGACAAGACTAGACAGACAAGACTAGACAGACAAGACTAGACAGACAAGACTAGACAGACAAGACTAGACAGACAAGACTAGACAGACAAGACTAGACAGACAAGACTAGACAGACAAGACTAGACAGACAAGACTAGACAAGACTAGACAGACAAGACTAGACAGACAAGACTAGACAGACAAGACTAGACAGACAAGACTAGACAGACAAGACTAGACAGACAAGACTAGACAGACAAGACTAGACAGACAAGACTAGACAGACAAGACTAGACAGACAAGACTAGACAGACAAGACTAGACAGACAAGACTAGACAGACAAGACTAGACAGACAAGACAGACAAGACTAGACAGACAAGACTAGACAGACAAGACTAGACAGACAAGACTAGACAGACAAGACTAGACAGACAAGACTAGACAGACAAGACTAGACAGACAAGACTAGACAGACAAGACTAGACAGACAAGACTAGACAGACAAGACTAGACAGACAAGACTAGACAGACAAGACTAGACAGACAAGACTAGACAGACAAGACTAGACAGACAAGACTAGACAGACAAGACTAGACAGACAAGACTAGACAGACAAGACTAGACAGACAAGACTAGACAGACAAGACTAGACAGACAAGACTAGACAGACAAGACTAGACAGACAAGACTAGACAGACAAGACTAGACAGACAAGACTAGACAGACAAGACTAGACAGACAAGACTAGACAGACAAGACTAGACAGACAAGACTAGACAGACAAGACTAGACAGACAAGGACTAGACAGACAAGACTAGACAGACAAGACTAGACAGACAAGACTAGACAGACAAGACTAGACAGACAAGACTAGACAGACAAGACTAGACAGACAGAGACTAGACAGACAAGACTAGACAGACAAGACTAGACAGACAAGACTAGACAGACAAGACTAGACAGACAAGACTAGACAGACAAGACTAGACAGACAAGACTAGACAGACAAGACTAGACAGACAAGACTAGACAGACAAGACTAGACAGACAAGACTAGACAGACAAGACTAGACAGACAAGACTAGACAGACAAGACTAGACAGACAAGACTAGACAGACAAGACTAGACAGACAAGACTAGACAGACAAGACTAGACAGACAAGACTAGACAGACAAGACTAGACAGACAAGCCTAGACAGACAAGACTAGACAGACAAGACTAGACAGACAAGACTAGACAGACAAGACTAGACAGACAAGACTAGACAGACAAGACTAGACAGACAAGACTAGACAGACAAGACTAGACAGACAAAGACTAGACAGACAAGACTAGACAGACAAGACTAGACAGACAAGACTAGACAGACAAGACTAGACAGACAAGACTAGACAGACAAGACTAGACAGACAAGACTAGACAGACAAGACTAGACAGACAAGACTAGACAGACAAGACTAGACAGACAAGACTAGACAGACAAGACTAGACAGACAAGACTAGACAGACAAGACTAGACAGACAAGACTAGACAGACAAGACTAGACAGACAAGACTAGACAGACAAGACTAGACAGACAAGACTAGACAGACAAGACTAGACAGACAAGACTAGACAGACAAGACTAGACAGACAAGACTAGACAGACAAGACTAGACAGACAAGACTAGACAGACAAGACTAGACAGACAAGACTAGACAGACAAGACTAGACAGACAAGACTAGACAGACAAGACTAGACAGACAAGACTAGACAGACAAGACTAGACAGACAAGACTAGACAGACAAGACTAGACAGACAAGACTAGACAGACAAGACTAGACAGACAAGACTAGACAGACAAGACTAGACAGACAAGACTAGACAGACAAGACTAGACAGACAAGACTAGACAGACAAGACTAGACAGACAAGACTAGACAGACAAGACTAGACAGACAAGACTAGACAGACAAGACTAGACAGACAAGACTAGACAGACAAGACTAGACAGACAAGACTAGACAGACAAGACTAGACAGACAAGACTAGACAGACAAGACTAGACAGACAAGACTAGACAGACAAGACTAGACAGACAAGACTAGACAGACAAGACTAGACAGACAAGACTAGACAGACAAGACTAGACAGACAAGACTAGACAGACAAGACTAGACAGACAAGACTAGACAGACAAGACTAGACAGACAAGACTAGACAGACAAGACTAGACAGACAAGACTAGACAGACAAGACTAGACAGACAAGACTAGACAGACAAGACTAGACAGACAAGACTAGACAGACAAGACTAGACAGACAAGACTAGACAGACAAGACTAGACAGACAAGACTAGACAGACAAGACTAGACAGACAAGACTAGACAGACAAGACTTAGACAGACAAGACTAGACAGACAAGACTAGACAGACAAGACTAGACAGACAAGACTAGACAGACAAGACTAGACAGACAAGACTAGACAGACAAGACTAGACAGACAAGACAGACAAGACTAGACAGACAAGACTAGACAGACAAGACTAGACAGACAAGACTAGACAGACAAGACTAGACAGACAAGACTAGACAGACAAGACTAGACAGACAAGACTAGACAGACAAGACTAGACAGACAAGACTAGACAGACAAGACTAGACAGACAAGACTAGACAGACAAGACTAGACAGACAAGACTAGACAGACAAGACTAGACAGACTAGACAGACAAGACTAGACAGACAAGACTAGACAGACAGGACTAGACAGACAAGATTAGACAGACAAGACTAGACAGACAAGACTAGACAGACAAGACTAGACAGACAAGACTAGACAGACAAGACTAGACAGACAAGACTAGACAGACAAGACTAGACAGAAAAGACTAGACAGACAAGACTAGACAGACAAGACTAGACAGACAAGACTAGACAGACAAGACCAGACAGACAAGACCAGACAGACAAGACCAGATAGACAAGACCAGACAGACAAGACCAGACAGACAAGACCAGACAGACAAGACCAGACAGACAAGACTAGACAGACAAGACTAGACAGACAAGACTAGACAGACAAGACTAGACATACAAGACTAGACAGACAAGACTAGAGAGACAAGACTAGACAGACAAGACTAGACAGACAAGACTACAGTTGGTCTTTAAATTTGTATAGTGTTTGTATATAAATTAAACATGTCTAGAGAACTCAGATCTAACACCCCTGCAGAAAAGCAGTTTGATAATTTCACTACTTTTCTGCAAAGTTCTGTTTTTGAAAATTTTATATCGAAAATTATAAAAAAGTATGAGGAGCCACTGCAAGTTCAAAACGGTGAGCTAACTGAGCAAATCAAAGATCTTAAACTAAGTAATGAAAAGTTATCCGCGTCTTTAAATTCGTGTATCAATGTGCAAATAAATAAACACATGGAACCGCTGAAAGTATTAATTAGTGAATTATCCGGACAAATAAAAGAACTAAATGTTAATAATATGAAGCTAGTTAACTCGAATTTTAATTCTGTGAATTCTTGTGCCGAAATCGTGAAAAGTCCTCCAAAGCCTGCAGATAAAGTGAACATCGTACCCACTAACGGTGATAAGGAGTCTAATCCGCGACGCGATAAGCCAGAAAAAGTTATCTCCGCCAGGAATGTACCGTCCACCACAAAAACCTTAAATAGACTTTCCGAATCCGAATCCGAAAACATAAACACTCAAAGTAATGTAAACAGCGGCAACTGGGAGACTCAGCGTCATAAGAAACGGACACATAGGAAGTCTAACATCATACACGGTTGCAACGATGACATTGCACAGATTAAGGCGGCAGTAAGATATTACCACCTACATGTTTTTCGTCTAGACCCCAATTTGTCAGCGGAGGAGTTAGTACGTTATTTGAATAGTAAAAACATTATGAATGTCACGTGCTCCAAGCTCATATCTAAATACCCTGAAGAATACTCTTCATTTAAAGTATCGTTAGCATCAGAGGATTATGAAGTCGCAATGAAACCGGAAACATGGCCGAGAAATACATGTATTAACCGTTTTTTAGAGAGACTAACGAAAAATCGATTGAAAAAACAGGAATCCGTGTAAGCGCCAACCTCGCTACACCAGCCAAAGCCGCGCCAACCGCGAATTTTCGAGTTACATTGATAAACCAAAATACTCAATCTATCGGTAACTCAATAGATAGAATTGAATATATGTTAGAGTCTTACAAACAGTGCAATTTTCTAGTTCTTACGGAGCATTGGAAGAGTCAAGAACAACTTCGGCAATACAAAATCAACAATTTTATCCTGGCGTCCTCCTTTTGCCGCGAAGCTGGAGCTCACGGAGGCTCGGCAATTTATTGCAAGAACGGGATTAACTGTAAGCCTAGACAAGACTTAAACGGATTGGCAGAAATACATGTTTTTAAATGCTCTGCAATTGAGTCAGTCATAAACGGCAAAGTGATAATAATTATTGGCATCTATAGGGCTCCATTGGCGTGTTTTAAATTATTCCTACGGAAGATGCATGCTCTTTTGGTGGTACTTTGCAATGGCAATAACCAATATATTATAGCTGGCGATTTCAATATCAATAGCCTTAAGAAATCTAACACAAGTCAACAATTCACATCCCTGTTGGAATCGTTTAACGCGAGCATCACCGCAACTGAAATAAGCCACCCTGAATCTGGTACGTGTATTGACAACATAATAGTTAATGTTACTATGGAATACACTATCGAAACCTCAAATTACCACATATCTGATCACTGTGCTCAAATCATTACGGTAGAGTACAAAAACGGGGCCTCGGTCCGCACAAGAAAAATGGTTAGACTGTTCAACCGAAATAATATGGAACAACACAGGGATTTAATGGCAAATGCAACGTGGAACCTAATTTTTGAAGTGAAACCGGAGGATGTCGACATGCAATGGAATGCTTTCATGGACATATTTCTGCGTAATTTCAACGAGGCCTTTCCTAGAGTCCCCGTACACAGCACTAAAAAATCTCAACGCTTTTTTAATAACCCATGTTTAAAGAAAATGGAATTGGACTTACAGCTGTTCCAGACGGTATCACGTTATAATCCCACGTTTAAGAACCTGTATAATAACCTACGTAGAAATTATACTAGGCTGTTAAGAGACGAAAAGAGGCAACAGTTTAGAATGGAAATAGAAACATCGTCCAATCGGCAAAAAACTACCTGGGATATAGTAAGACGAATTACCGAAATTAAGATGAAAAGTGATACATTTGTTACCCGTGATGACGATCCTCTAGTGAGTGCTACAAGAATTAACAGTTTCTTCACAAACAGAGCAAAAACCTTAACAGACTCTCAAACTGTGGTGTGCTATAAGGATAATATCGTTTTCAACAATAACACAACATTTTTAATGCCAATCAGCCGGGAAGAGCTTTACAATATTATTACAAACTTAAAAAATACAAAAAGTGCGGGCATAGACGATATTTCTTCCATCGTTTTAAAAAATGTGCTACCTTCTATATTAATTCCTCTACAATATATCATTAACAATGTCTTAGAGATGGGCAAATTTCCAGAAAACTTAAAAGTGGCGATTATAACACCCATACACAAAGCTGGCGATAAATGTGCAATTGAAAACTACAGGCCCATAAGTGTCCTATCGGTGTTTTCTAAGATCTTTGAGAGAATCATTTACTCAAGAATTGAGTCGTTCTTAGATAAGTATAAAATAATAAGCCCTCAACAACATGGCTTTGTAAAGGGCAGAGGTATTGAAACTGCATGTTATGAGTTCACAAAAGGAGTAATTGATAATCTTGAATCCCGAAGGATCCCGGTAGGACTTCTTATGGACCTATCTAAGGCCTATGATGTGGTTGACCATAATATATTGTTAGTAAAACTTTCGAAATATGGCATAAGGGGGTCGCGCTTAATTTGATCAAATCATTCCTAACAAATAGGACACAAGTCACTAGGGTTTATACTCCGCACGGATTTGTGCAATCCCCCCCATGTACGATCAACATAGGGATCCCACAGGGAAGCACGATTGGACCCTTGCTATTTTCACTATTTATAAATGATTTACATTCGATATCTATTAATTCACCCCACATAATGATTAATTATGCGGACGACACATCAGTATTAATACTAAATAAGACAATGGATGATATTTATGCGAATGTTAATAATGTCATCGAATCTCTGACGTCATGGTTTGGGTCTAATAGACTGATATTAAACAAAGAAAAAACACAGTCAATATTTTTTAAAACAAAGCGTAATTCATTATTGTACCCCGAGGAATTGGCAATCGACAACAAACGCGTGTTGGTTCAAGAGTCTGTTAGGTTGCTTGGTATTCATTTGGACCAGCATCTAGACTGGACCAGTCATATAACCTTTGTAACTGGGAAACTAAACAAGGCTGTTTTCGCATTGAGATCCCTCCAGCGATATGTAGATAATGATGTTCTTAGGTTAGTGTATTTCGCCAATTTCCACAGCATTCTTAGGTTTGGTATTATGTTTTGGGGAAATTCAACTACCATCCAAACTATATTCATTATTCAAAAACAAGCCCTCCGGATACTAAGTAACTTAGTCTACCACGAATCTTGCAGGGGATGCTTTAGAAGGGCCAATATCCTGACAGTAACGGGCGTCTACATTTATGAAAACATCGTATTTCTTCAAAAACATAATCACCTTTTCAGTAATTTCTGCAAACCTACCGAACGCCGAACGAGATTTAATAAAGAACTGTTTCAGCTACCACAGCATGCCTTAACACTTACGGAGAGAAATCCCCCATATAATACCATGAAATTATTTAACAGTTTACCGAGGGATATTAAGCATTTGAACAGTAGCAAACAATTTAAAATGCAGTTATTTAAACTGCTAATTAGTATTGAACCCTATAATGTGCAAGAGTATTATTCAAAGGTTAATAGCGCAAATATCGGCATTTCATGTTAACCATATCCGTTTGACACATTTCATATAGGATGTATATATGTTTTCATTTTATTGTATATGTATGTACGTGCTTAAATTATGAAATAAACTGTTTTGAATTTGAATTTTGAATTTGACTAGATAGACAAGACTAGACAGACAAAACTTGCACTTTCTCTTTTTTGCACGTGCTGGAGGTGAAAATCTGCAAACAGACACCACTGGACCCGGGCCGAATGGTTGTGTGGGGCTGCCCCCAAAAGGGGCGTCCCACTAAAAAAAAGCCACCATTCAGACCCCCCAGCAAAACCAGAGAGAACGTGATGGAATCCAAAATTTGGCATACCTTCACCACGTTCCTCCCCCTTTCATATCCAAAGCATTCATCCATTCATTCGTTGTGCCGGGAGCGCCGTTAATCACCGTGCCCCCCCTCACATCAGAGTTTACAATGAATTTGTGCGCCCCCTTCGCACTAAGGGGGCCCGGCGATGGCACGCTCGACTCGCGCGTAGCAACCCCTCGTCCCGCCTTACGCTCGTCCCTTTCATCCTTCTCCTTTCTCCTCATTATATAACCTATCATTCCAGTCAGCACGCCCCATTTATACTCACTGCTGAGCACGATTCTCACCATACTCTCCTTGTTCACATTCTCTCCCACCTTGCATTCTGCGGCGCTCCTCATTCTCTCCCATCTCGTACACTCGAAGAGGGTATGCTCCGCAGTGTCCTCAGTCGCTCCACAGTACCTACAGTGCGCCTCAAACAGTTTCCCGATGCGCACCAGATAAGACCCAAAGCATCCATGCCCCGTAAGCGCCTAGATAAGGTGATAATTTACCTCCCCGTGCCCACGGTTGACTCATTCATCGATAGTCGGAATCAGTTGCCTGGTCCAGGCTCCCTTTTCCGACCCCTGCCATAGCTCTTGCCATACACGCATTGTTTTTTCCCTTTCATTTCTAGGGTCATTACCTCCCCAAACTCTCACCCTTTCATGCGCCAGAAGGTCTAACGGGACAACTCCAGCAACGACCGCCACGGCGTCGCCAGAAACAGTCCTGTATGCGCTGCACACACGCAGCAGCATACACCTTTGCACTCTCATCAGTCTCGCTCTATAACATTCAATCCTGAACGCATTTATCAATGCCGGCACCCCATACAGGAGAATGGAGTGGACGACCGCATTCATAACCCTCCTCTTGGTGGCCAACGGCCCACCTATGTTGGGCATCAGCCGTCCAAGGGCTCTCACACATGCTGTAGCCTTGCTCACCACCCGGGTGACCTGATCGGACACCCTGAGATTTCGCTAAAGCTCTACCTCAAGGTATCTTACAGATTCCCGAGCCGGTACGTCAACTGTACCCATTCGCACGGTCAATTCACGTAGCTTCCTTCTCCCAATTAGCAGGACCGCCTAGGTTTTGTGGGGAGCCAGAGCAAGCCCTTTCACCCCCATCCACCGAACAATCCCACTAATTGCCTCATTCATTATCGCTTTCAGACTTTCTTCCGTTCTTGCGACAGCGACCACCGCTAAGTCATCAGCGTACCCTACGAGTATAACCCCGTCTGGCAGCCTCAATCTCAAATCCTCATCATAAAATATATTCCACATTATCGGCCCAAGAACCGAACCCTGTGGAACACCCGCACTCATTTTGAAGATTTTACCTTCCACAGTCACTATCTCCCTATCATTCAAGTAGCTCCCCACCATCTTTCGAAGGTAGGGAGCTACCCCCTTTAGTTCCAAAGCCTCCAAGATTCCGCCCCATGGGACCAAATTTAAGGCATTTTTCACGTCCAGGGTTACAAGCACGCAGTAGCTACGGGTACGCCATGGACCCGTATTTGCTAACCTTGCTCTCTCTATCACACGCATCATTGCGTTCACCGTAGTGCGGCCGCCTCTGAACCCATACTGTTTTTCTGAAAGACCTCTCGAGTTCCTCATTTATCCTAGCTCCGATCATACTCTCAAACAACTTCGCTATCCCATTCAGTAGGCAGATTGGCCTGTAATTGGCTCCCTCTCCTTCCTTTCGCCCTTTTTCAATCATCACCAGTCTCGCTCTCTTCCACTGTTTGGGGAAACTGCCATTCATCAACAATTCATTCATCATGCTCAAGCACATGCCCTCACACACATGCCCAAACACCTTGCACGCTTCCGGTGGAACACCATCAGGACTCGGCGCTTTTCCCTTCTTCATCCGGCCAACTGCACTCTGCAGCTCGGCCGGAGTGAAAAGGGGCGCCGATCTCCATCCCACGGGTTCCAGCCAGTTCATTCGTTCATGTACTGGGAACAGCTTCTTGACTTCCGTCATTAGGCTATCGCCCCGGAGAGTATTAACCCTGTGCGGAATTTTTCTGGTGACGATCTTATAGCCGTCACCCCAGATGTGATTATTCACCTCTTCGCAGAGCACTCTCCAAGCTTCTTGCTTGGAGTTCGCGATGGCTCTGCGAAGTTCCCTGCGCGCCAAGTTATACCTCCTTCTGCACTCCTCACGCACTTCATCATTTGCTCGCCTATTACTCTTCACCATGCATCTCCTTTCACGCAAACAGGTTCTACGCTTTTCAGCTACCTGCTCATTCCACCAGTAAACTGGCTTCCTGCCTCTGATGCCCCTCCGTTTTCTCCGAAACACCGCATCACAGGCCCCGTGAAGAACTGCTTCGCAGGAGCTCCTCAATCTATTTTCGAGGCCTGTCCTTTCAGCCAGTTCTTTCATGACGTCTCCCAATCTTTCTAGTAGACTCTTGTCCACTCTCCATCCATTCGTTCCAAATGCAACCGGTCAGAGTTCATGCGCCAGAGGGTCTAACGGGATAACTCCAGCAACGACCGCCACGGCGTCGCCAGAAACAGTCCTGTATGCGCTGCACACACGCAGCAGCATACACCTTTGCACTCTCATCAGTCTCGCTCTATAACATTCAATCCTGAACGCAGACAGACAAGACTAGACAGAGAAGACTAGACAGACAAGACTAGACAGACAAGACTAGACAGACAAGACTAGACAGACAAGACTAGACAGACAAGACTAGACAGACAAGACTAGACAGACAAGACTAGACAAACAAGACTAGACAGACAAGACTAGACAGACAAGACTAGACAGACAAGACTAAATAGACAAGACTATACAGACAAGACTAGACCGACAAGACTAGACAGACAAGACTAGACAGACAAGACTAGACAGAGAAGACTAGACAGACAAGACTAGACAGACAAGACTAGACAGTCAAGACTAGACAGAAAAGACTAGACTGACAAGACTCCCATCCCGAGCCAATATACTTCTAGGAAAACTTATGAATATATGATATTTCAAACTGCACGCAGGTCTCGTGCCAAAGACTTCCCACTTAAATTAAATAACGGCGCCATTAGGAGAGTTAATGTAACCAATTTTCTTGGTATTCATTTAGAGGAAAACCTGCACTGGAATATCACTATTCAAGAAATTTGCAGCAAACTTCACAAGAAGATATTTCAAATCAGGTACCTCCGACAGGTTTTACGGCATGAAGATCTTCTCACATATTATTTTGCTGAAGTACAGTCATTACTTACATATGGTATACTGCTATGGGGATCCTAGCCGCAGGTAGAGACAATCTTACTGGCACAGAAAAGAATAATATGGTTCTTATTAGAACCTAATTAGATATAGAGGTATCGGTATTACTACTTCATGTAGGCCACATTTATTTGAATTAGGCATTCTAACAATCACCAGCCTTCACATACTGGAAATTGCCTGCTATATCCATAAGAAAAACACCATTTCCATAAAAACTCGGATATACACCACTACCACACAGGGTGAAAACATCTTTTATACAAGCCGAAGACCAACCTTACGATTTGCGGAAACGGACCAAATAATGAAGGAGTTGTTATTTACAACCAATTACTAACCAACCTAACAGAAGAAAAGTCCTATTAAAAATCTAGAAAAAGACTGAAAGAACTGCTACTAACTAAAACAATTTACAGCCTAGCAGAATTTAATTTTTAATTAAGTTTTTACTCTTGTATTGTCTTAATTTCTCTGTATATTTTTTGTTTTGACAAACCCTATAGATTTTATATCTCATTGGGAATAAATATTTTGATTTGATTTGACTAGAAAGACAAGACTAGACAGACAAGGCTAGGCAGACAAGACTAGACAGACAAGACTAGACGGACAAGACTAGACAGACAAGACTGGACAGACAAGACTAGACAGACAAGACTAGACAGACAAGACTAGACAGACAAGACTAGACAGACAAGACTAGACAGACAAGACTAGACAGACAAGACTAGACAGACAAGACTAGACAGACAAGACTAGACAGACAAGACTAGACAGACAAGACTAGACAGACAAGACTAGACAGACAAGACTAGACAGACAAGACTAGACAGACAAGACTAGACAGACAAGACTAGACAGACAAGACTAGACAGACAAGACTAGACAGACAAGACTAGACAGACAAGACTAGACAGACAAGACTAGACAGACAAGACTAGACAGACAAGACTAGACAGACAAGACTAGACAGACAAGACTAGACAGACAAGACTAGACAGACAAGACTAGACAGACAAGACTAGACAGACAAGACTAGACAGACAAGACTAGACAGACAAGACTAGACAGACAAGACTAGACAGACAAGACTAGACAGACAAGACTAGACAGACAAGACTAGACAGACAAGACTAGACAGACAAGACTAGACAGACAAGACTAGACAGACAAGACTAGACAGACAAGACTAGACAGACAAGACTAGACAGACAAGACTAGACAGACAAGACTAGACAGACAAGACTAGACAGACAAGACTAGACAGACAAGACTAGACAGACAAGACTAGACAGACAAGACTAGACAGACAAGACTAGACAGACAAGACTAGACAGACAAGACTAGACAGACAAGACTAGACAGACAAGACTAGACAGACAAGACTAGACAGACAAGACTAGACAGACAAGACTAGACAGACAAGACTAGACAGACAAGACTAGACAGACAAGACTAGACAGACAAGACTAGACAGACAAGACTAGACAGACAAGACTAGACAGACAAGACTAGACAGACAAGACTAGACAGACAAGACTAGACAGACAAGACTAGACAGACAAGACTAGACAGACAAGACTAGACAGACAAGACTAGACAGACTAGACAGACAAGACTAGACAGACAAGACTAGACAGACAAGACTAGACAGACAAGACTAGATAGACAAGACTGGACAGACAGGACTAGACAGACTAGACTAGACAGACGAGACTAGACAGACAAGACTAGAGAGACAAGACTAGACAGACAAGACTAGATAGACAAGACTAGACAGACAAGACTAGACAGACAAGACTAGACAGACAAGACTAGACAGACAAGACTAGACAGACAAGACTACTTTAGTCTCATTACATTTTGTCTCATTTATGCAGAACTGTCGATGCATTTTATATGCTGATGACTCAACATTCATAATATCCAGAACTTCAACGACTGAAAACGAAATTGAAGCTAACAATGTTTTATCCAAAATGCTAGTGTGGTTCTCCGCGAACAACCTATTCCTTAACAAGAATAAAACTGAGTACCTCATTTTTCAAACACAGCGAAGTCAGTATGCGGAGAACTTGAACTTAAAGATCGATGGTTTTAACCTTCAGAGAACGAAAGCAACAAAATTCCTGGGACTCTATTTTGACGAGTTCCTTACCTCGAGCATGGCAGTGGATACGTTATCAAAGAAAATAAATAGTAAGGCTTTCTTGATTCGAGCGTTACGAAAAATTGTCAACCCACATGAACTGCTTAATTTCTACTATGCTGAGGTTGAAACAATTTTAACTTATCTTTTTTACATTTTGGAGGTAGCTTGCTTCATCCACAAAATGAAGTTAGGTTTGAACAGAAACATGGATATCCACCATCACTTTACGAGAGGACGTATGAAACTATATACCCCTAAGTGTAATTTACAATGTTGCAGTAAATCTCCAACTATCATTGGAGTTTCCATCTACAACCAGCTACCAAATAGTATTAGAGATGAAGTTTCATGGAGAAACTTCAAGCAGAAGTTGAAATTTGTTTTGTGAAAAGATACTCTTAATATATCTATTTAAATTTCTGTTTCCCTCTTTGTTGACTTTATCATATATGTATTTTAGTGTACATCGTTTATGAAATAAATTTAATTTTGATTTGATTTAACTAGACAGACAAGACTAGACAGACAAGATAGACAGACAAGACTAGACAGACAAGACTAGACAGACAAGACTAGACAAACAAGACTAGACAGACAAGACTAGACAGACAAGACTAGACAGACAAGACTAGACAGACAAGACTAGACAGACAAGACTAGACAGACAAGACTAGACAGACAATACTAGACAGACAAGACTAGACAGACAAGACTAGACAGACAAGACTAGACAGACAAGACTAGACAGACAAGACTAGACAGACAAGACTAGACAGACAAGGCTAGACAGACAAGACTAGACAGACAAGACTAGACAGACAAGACTAGACAGACAAGACTAGACAGACAAGACTAGACAGACAAGACTAGACAGACAAGACTAGACTGACAAGACTAGACAGACAAGACTAGACAGACAACACTAGACAGACAAGACTAGACAGACAAGACTAGACAGACAAGACTAGACAGACAAGACTAGACAGACAAGACTAGACAGACAAGACTAGACAGACAAGACTAGACAGACAAGACTAGACAGACAAGACTAGACAGACAAGACTAGACAGACAAGACTAGACAGACAAGACTAGACAGACAAGACTAGACAGACAAGACTAGACAGACAAGACTAGACAGACAAGACTAGACAGACAAGACTAGACAGACAAGACTAGACAGACAAGACTAGACAGACAAGACTAGACAGACAAGACTAGACAGACAAGACTAGACAGACAAGACTAGACAGACAAGACTAGACAGACAAGACAGACAAGACTAGACAGACAAGACTAGACAGACAAGACTAGACAGACAAGACTAGACAGACAAGACTAGACAGACAAGGACTAGACAGACAAGACTAGACAGACAAGACTAGACAGACAAGACTAGACAGACAAGACTAGACAGACAAGACTAGACAGACAAGACTAGACAGACAAGACTAGACAGACAAGACTAGACAGACAAGACTAGACAGACAAGACTAGACAGACAAGACTAGACAGACAAGACTAGACAGACAAGACTAGACAGACAAGACTAGACAGACAAGACTAGACAGACAAGACTAGACAGACAAGACTAGACAGACAAGACTAGACAGACAAGACTAGACAGACAAGACTAGACAGACAAGACTAGACAGACAAGACTAGACAGACAAGACTAGACAGACAAGACTAGACAGACAAGACTAGACAGACAAGACTAGACAGACAAGACTAGACAGACAAGACTAGACAGACAAGACTAGACAGACAAGACTAGACAGACAAGACTAGACAGACAAGACTAGACAGACAAGACTAGACAGACAAGACTAGACAGACAAGACTAGACAGACAAGACTAGACAGACAAGACTAGACAGACAAGACTAGACAGACAAGACTAGACAGACAAGACTAGACAGACAAGACTAGACAGACAAGACTAGACAGACAAGACTAGACAGACAAGACTAGACAGACAAGACTAGACAGACAAGACTAGACAGACAAGACTAGACAGACAAGACTAGACAGACAAGACTAGACAGACAAGACTAGACAGACAAGACTAGACAGACAAGACTAGACAGACAAGACTAGACAGACAAGACTAGACAGACAAGACTAGACAGACAAGACTAGACAGACAAGACTAGACAGACAAGACTAGACAGACAAGACTAGACAGACAAGACTAGACAGACAAGACTAGACAGACAAGACTAGACAGACAAGACTAGACAGACAAGACTAGACAGACAAGACTAGACAGACAAGACTAGACAGACAAGACTAGACAGACAAGACTAGACAGACAAGACTAGACAGACAAGACTAGACAGACAAGACTAGACAGACAAGACTAGACAGACAAGACTAGACAGACAAGACTAGACAGACAAGACTAGAAACTAGACAAGACTAGACAGACAAGACTAGACAGACAAGACTAGACTGACAAGACTAGACAGACAAGACTAGACAGACAAGACTAGACAGACAAGACTAGACAGACAAGACTAGACAGACAGGACTAGACAGACAAGACTAGACAGACAAGACTAGACAGACAAGACTAGACAGACAAGACTAGACAGACAAGACTAGACAGACAAGACTAGACAGACAAGACTAGACAGACAAGACTAGACAGACAAGACTAGACAGACAAGACTAGACAGACAAGACTAGACAGACAAGTCTAGACAGACAAGACTAGACAGACAAGACTAGACAGACAAGACTAGACAGACAAGACTAGACAGACAATACTAGACAGACAAGACTAGACAGACAAGACTAGACAGACAAGACTAGACAGACAAGACTAGACAGACAAGACTAGACAGACAAGACTAGACAGACAAGACTAGACAGACAAGACTAGACAGACAAGACTAGACAGACAAGTCTAGACAGACAAGACTAGACAGACAAGACTAGACAGACAAGACTAGACAGACAAGACTAGACAGACAAGACTAGACAGACAAGACTAGACAGACAAGACTAGACAGACAAGACTAGACAGACAAGACTAGACAGACAAGACTAGACAGACAAGACTAGACAGACAAGACTAGACAGACAAGACTAGACAGACAAGACTAGACAGACAAGACTAGACAGACAAGACTAGACAGACAAGACTAGACAGACAAGACTAGACAGACTAGACAGACAAGACTAGACAGACAAGACTAGACAGACAAGACTAGACAGACAAGACTAGATAGACAAGACTGGACAGACAGGACTAGACAGACTAGACTAGACAGACGAGACTAGACAGACAAGACTAGAGAGACAAGACTAGACAGACAAGACTAGACAGACAAGACTAGACAGACAAGACTAGACAGACAAGACTAGACAGACAAGACTAGACAGACAAGACTAGACAGACAAGACTAGACAGACAAGACTAGAAAGACAAGACTAGACAGACAAGACTAGACAGACAAGACTAGACAGACAAGACTAGACAGACAAGACTAGACAGACAAGACTAGACAGACAAGACTAGACAGACAAGACTAGACAGACAGGACTACTTTTGTCTCATTACATTTTGTCTCATTTATGCAGAACTGTCGATGCATTTTATATGCTGATGACTCAACATTCATAATATCCAGAACTTCAACGACTGAAAACGAAATTAAAGCTAACAATGTTTTATCCAAAATGCTAGTGTGGTTCTCCGCGAACAACCTATTCCTTAACAAGAATAAAACTGAGTACCTCATTTTTCAAACACAGCGAAGTCAGTATGCGGAGAACTTGAACTTAAAGATCGATGGTTTTAACCTTCAGAGAACGAAAGCAACAAAATTCCTGGGACTCTATTTTGACGAGTTCCTTACCTCGAGCATGGCAGTGGATACGTTATCAAAGAAAATAAATAGTAAGGCTTTCTTGATTCGAGCGTTACGAAAAATTGTCAACCCACATGAACTGCTTAATTTCTACTATGCTGAGGTTGAAACAATTTTAACTTATCTTTTTTACATTTTGGAGGTAGCTTGCTTTATCCACAAAATGAAGTTAGGTTTGAACAGAAACATGGATATCCACCATCACTTTACGAGAGGACGTATGAAACTATATACCCCTAAGTGTAATTTACAATGTTGCAGTAAATCTCCAACTATCATTGGAGTTTCCATCTACAACCAGCTACCAAATAGTATTAGAGATGAAGTTTCATGGAGAAACTTCAAGCAGAAGTTGAAATTTGTTTTGTTAAAAGATACTCTTTATTCTCTTCAAGAATTTTTCAATATATCTATTTAAATTTCTGTTTCCCTCTTTGTTGACTTTATCATATATGTATTTTAGTGTACATCGTTTATGAAATAAATTTAATTTTGATTTGATTTGATTTGACTAGACAGACAAGACTAGACAGACAAGATAGACAGACAAGACTAGACAGACAAGACTAGACAGACAAGACTAGACAAACAAGACTAGACAGACAAGACTAGACAGACAAGACTAGACAGACAAGACTAGACAGACAAGACTAGACAGACAAGACTAGACAGACAAGACTAGACAGACAAGACTAGACAGACAAGACTAGACAGACAAGACTAGACAGACAAGACTAGACAGACAAGACTAGACAGACAAGACTAGACAGACAAGACTAGACAGACAAGACTAGACAGACAAGACTAGACAGACAAGACTAGACAGACAAGACTAGACAGACAAGACTAGACAGACAAGACTAGACAGACAAGACTAGACAGACAAGACTAGACAGACAAGACTAGACAGACAAGACTAGACAGACAAGACTAGACAGACAAGACTAGACAGACAAGACTAGACAGACAAGACTAGACAGACAAGACTAGACAGACAAGACTAGACAGACAAGACTAGACAGACAAGACTAGACAGACAAGACTAGACAGACAAGACTAGACAGACAAGACTAGACAGACAAGACTAGACAGACAAGACTAGACAGACAAGACTAGACAGACAAGACTAGACAGACAAGACTAGACAGACAAGACTAGACAGACAAGACTAGACAGACAAGACTAGACAGACAAGACTAGACAGACAAGACTAGACAGACAAGACTAGACAGACAAGACTAGACAGACAAGACTAGACAGACAAGACTAGACAGACAAGACTAGACAGACAAGACTAGACAGACAAGACTAGACAGACAAGACTAGACAGACAAGACTAGACAGACAAGACTAGACAGACAAGACTAGACAGACAAGACTAGACAGACAAGACTAGACAGACAAGACTAGACAGACAAGACTAGACAGACAAGACTAGACAGACAAGACTAGACAGACAAGACTAGACAGACAAGACTAGACAGACAAGACTAGACAGACAAGACTAGACAGACAAGACTAGACAGACAAGACTAGACAGACAAGACTAGACAGACAAGACTAGACAGACAAGACTAGACAGACAAGACTAGACAGACAAGACTAGACAGACAAGACTAGACAGACAAGACTAGACAGACAAGACTAGACAGACAAGACTAGACAGACAAGACTAGACAGACAAGACTAGACAGACAAGACTAGACAGACAAGACTAGACAGACAAGACTAGACAGACAAGACTAGACAGACAAGACTAGACAGACAAGACTAGACAGACAAGACTAGACAGACAAGACTAGACAGACAAGACTAGACAGACAAGACTAGACAGACAAGACTAGACAGACAAGACTAGACAGACAAGACTAGACAGACAAGACTAGACAGACAAGACTAGACAGACAAGACTAGACAGACAAGACTAGACAGACAAGACTAGACAGACAAGACTAGACAGACAAGACTAGACAGACAAGACTAGACAGACAAGACTAGACAGACAAGACTAGACAGACAAGACTAGACAGACAAGACTAGACAGACAAGACTAGACAGACAAGACTAGACAGACAAGACTAGACAGACAAGACTAGACAGACAAGACTAGACAGACAAGACTAGACAGACAAGACTAGACAGACAAGACTAGACAGACAAGACTAGACAGACAAGACTAGACAGACAAGACTAGACAGACAAGACTAGACAGACAAGACTAGACAGACAAGACTAGACAGACAAGACTAGACAGACAAGACTAGACAGACAAGACTAGACAGACAAGACTAGACAGACAAGACTAGACAGACAAGACTAGACAGACAAGACTAGACAGACAAGACTAGACAGACAAGACTAGACAGACAAGACTAGACAGACAAGACTAGACAGACAAGACTAGACAGACAAGACTAGACAGACAAGACTAGACAGACAAGACTAGACAGACAAGACTAGACAGACAAGACTAGACAGACAAGACTAGACAGACAAGACTAGACAGACAAGACTAGACAGACAAGACTAGACAGACAAGACTAGACAGACAAGACTAGACAGACAAGACTAGACAGACAAGACTAGACAGACAAGACTAGACAGACAAGACTAGACAGACAAGACTAGACAGACAAGACTAGACAGACAAGACTAGACAGACAAGACTAGACAGACAAGACTAGACAGACAAGACTAGACAGACAAGACTAGACAGACAAGACTAGACAGACAAGACTAGACAGACAAGACTAGACAGACAAGACTAGACAGACAAGACTAGACAGACAAGACTAGACAGACAAGACTAGACAGACAAGACTAGACAGACAAGACTAGACAGACAAGACTAGACAGACAAGACTAGACAGACAAGACTAGACAGACAAGACTAGACAGACAAGACTAGACAGACAAGACTAGACAGACAAGACTAGACAGACAAGACTAGACAGACAAGACTAGACAGACAAGACTAGACAGACAAGACTAGACAGACAAGACTAGACAGACAAGACTAGACAGACAAGACTAGACAGACAAGACTAGACAGACAAGACTAGACAGACAAGACTAGACAGACAAGACTAGACAGACAAGACTAGACAGACAAGACTAGACAGACAAGACTAGACAGACAAGACTAGACAGACAAGACTAGACAGACAAGACTAGACAGACAAGACTAGACAGACAAGACTAGACAGACAAGACTAGACAGACAAGACTAGACAGACAAGACTAGACAGACAAGACTAGACAGACAAGACTAGACAGACAAGACTAGACAGACAAGACTAGACAGACAAGACTAGACAGACAAGACTAGACAGACAAGACTAGACAGACAAGACTAGACAGACAAGACTAGACAGACAAGACTAGACAGACAAGACTAGACAGACAAGACTAGACAGACAAGACTAGACAGACAAGACTAGACAGACAAGACTAGACAGACAAGACTAGACAGACAAGACTAGACAGACAAGACTAGACAGACAAGACTAGACAGACAAGACTAGACAGACAAGACTAGACAGACAAGACTAGACAGACAAGACTAGACAGACAAGACTAGACAGACAAGACTAGACAGACAAGGCTAGACAGACAAGACTAGACAGACAAGACTAGACAGACAAGACTAGAGAGACAAGACTAGACAGACAAGACTAGACAGACAAGACTAGACAGACAAGACTAGACAGACAAGACTAGACAGACAAGACTAGACAGACAAGACTAGACAGACAAGACTAGACAGACAAGACTAGACAGACAAGACTAGACAGACAAGACTAGACAGACAAGACTAGACAGACAAGACTAGACAGACAAGACTAGACAGACAAGACTAGACAGACAAGACTAGACAGACAAGACTAGACAGACAAGACTAGACAGACAAGACTAGACAGACAAGACTAGACAGACAAGACTAGACAGACAAGACTAGACAGACAAGACTAGACAGACAAGACTAGGCAGACAAGACTAGACAGACAAGACTAGACAGACAAGACTAGACAGACAAGACTAGACAGACAAGACTTTTTTTTTTTTTTGCACGTGCTGGAGGTGAAAATCTGCAAACAGACACCACCCGACCCGTGTCGAGTGGTAGTGTGGGGCTGCCCCCAAAAGGGGCGACCCACTAAAAAACCCCCACCATTCAGACCCCCCAGTCAAAACCAGAGAGAACGTGATGGAATCCAAAATTTGGCATAACTTCACCACGTTCCTCCCCCTTTCATATCCAAAGCATTCATCCATTCATTCGTTGTGACGGGCGCGTCGTTAATCGCCGTGCCCCCCCCTCACATAAGAGTTTACAATAAATTTGTGCGCCCCCTTCGCACTAAGGGGGGCCCGGCGATGGCACGCTCGGCTCGCGCGTAGCAACCCCTCGACCCGCTTTACGCTCGTCCCTTTCATTCTTCTCCTTTCTCCTCATTATATAACCTATCATTCCAGTCAGCACGCCCCATTCATACTCACTGCGGAGCATAATTCTCACCATACTCTCCTTGTTCACATTCTCTCCCACCTTGCATTCTGCGGCGCTTCTCATTCTCTCCCATCTCGTACACTCGAAGATGGTATGCTCCGCAGTGTCCTCAGTCGCTCCACAGTACCTACAGTGCGCCTCAACCAGTTTCCCGATGCGCACCAGGTAAGACCCAAAGCATCCATGCCCCGTAAGCGCCTGGGTGAGGTGATAATTCACCTCCCCGTGCCCACGGTTGACCCATTCATCGATAGTCGGAATCAGTTGCCTGGTCCAGGCTCCCTTTTCCGACCCCTGCCATAGCTCTTGCCATACACGCATTGTTTTTTCCCTTTCATTTCTAGGGTCATTACCTCCCCAAACTCTCACCCTTTCATGCGCCAGAAGGTCTAACGGGATAACTCCAGCAACGACCGCCACGGCGTCGCCAGAAACAGTCCTGTATGCGCTGCACACACGCAGCAGCATACACCTTTGCACTCTCATCAGTCTCGCTCTATAACATTCAATCCTGAACGCATTTATCCATGCCGGCACCCCATACAGGAGAATGGAGTGCACGACCGCATTCATAACCCTCCTCTTGGAGGCCAACGGCCCACCTATGTTGGGCATCAGCCGTCCAAGGGCTCTCACACATGCTGTAGCCTTGCTCACCACCCGGGTGACCTGATCGGACACCCTGAGATTTCGCTGAAGCTCTACCCCAAGGTATCTTACAGATTCCCGAGCCGGTACGTCAACTGTCCCCATTCGCACGGTCAATTCACGCAGCTTTCTTCTCCCAATTAGCAGGACCGCCTCGGTTTTGTGGGGAGCCAGAGCAAGCCCTTTTTCCCCCATCCACCTATCAATCCTACCAATTGCCTCATTTATTATCGCTTTCAGACTTTCTTCCGTTCTTGCGACAGCGACCACCGCTAAGTCATCAGCGTACCCTACGAGTGTAACCCCGTCTGGCAGCCTCAATCTCAAAACCTCATCATAGAATATGTTCCACAGTATGGGCCCAAGAACCGAACTCTGTGGAACACCCGCACTCATTTTAAAGATTTTACCTTCCACAGTCACTATCTCCCTATCATTCAAGTAGCTCCCCACCATCTTTCGAAGGTAGGGAGCTACCCCCTTTAGTTCCAAAGCCTCCATGATTCCGCCCCATGGGACCGAATTAAAGGCATTTTTCACGTCCAGGGTTACAAGCACGCAGTAGCTACGGGTACGCCATGGACCCGTATTTGCTAACCTTGCTCTCTCTATCACACGCATCATTGCGTTCACCGTAGTGCGGCCGCCTCTGAACTCATACTGTTCCTCTGAAAGACCCCCTGCCCTCTCGAGATCCTCATTTATCCTAGCTCCGATCATACTCTCAAACATCTTCGCTATCCCATTCAGTAGGCAGATTGGCCTGTAATTAGCTTCCTCTCCTTCCTTTCGCTCTTTTTCAATCATCACCAGTCTCGCTCTCTTCCACTCTTTGGGGAAACTGCCATTCATCAACAATTCGTTCATCATGCTCAAGCACATGTCCTCACACACATGCCGAAATACCTTGCACGCTTCCGGTGGAACACCATCAGGACCCGGCGCTTTTCCCTCCTTCATCCGGCCAACTGCACTCTGCAGCTCGGCCGGAGTGAAAAGGGGCGCCGAACTCCATCCCACGGGTTCCAGCCAGTTCATTCGTTCATGTACTGGGAACAGCTTCTTGACTTCCGTCATTAGGCTATCCCCCCGGAGAGTATAAACCCTGTGCGCAATTTTTCTGGTGACGATCTTATAGCCGTCACCCCAGATGTTATTATTCACCTCTTCGCAGAGAACTCTCCAAGCTTCTTGCTTGGGGTTCGCGATGGCTCTGCGAAGTTCCCTGCGCGCCAAGTTATACCTCCTTCTGCACTCCTCACGCACTTCCTCATTTGCTCGCCTATTACTCCTCACCATGCATCTCCTTTCACGCAAACAGGTTTTACGCTTTTCAGCTACCTGCTCATTCCACCAGTAAACTGTCTTCCTGCCTCTGACGCCCCTCCGTTTTCTCCGAAACACCGCATCACAGGCCCCGTGAAGAACTGCTTCGCAGGAGCTCCGCAATCCATTTTCGGGGCCTGTCCTTTCAGCCAGCTCTTTCATGACGTCTCCCAATCTTTCTAGTAGACTCTTGTCCACTCTCCATCCATTCGTTTCACAAGCAACCGGTCCCTCAGAAGCATCCTTTCGTACGTCGAAGAGAATATCCTGGTGGTCACTCAGATTTTCTCCCTCTCTGACACGCCACTCTTTCACTCTGCCTGCAATCCGTGAGGTGCTAAAAGTGATGTCTATGAAAGACATACTTTCGCCCCGCACGAAGGTTGGCACATTCCCACGGTTGTGAACCACCAGGTCCTCCTCTGCCAGCCACTCTTCCATCATTCTCCCTCTCTCATCCTCTCTAGGGGATCCCCACCAAGCGGACTTGGCGTTGAAATCCCCTCCGACAACAATCTCTTTGGACCAGCTTTTCATACTGGCCCTTAGCTCATCCATAAAAGCTACAAACTGCTCTAACATTATGTTAGGCGAGATGTAGCACCCATACAGGACCCAGTTTTTCCATTCGACCCACACATATCCATTTCCACATCCACACTTAACCATAGGATTTTCCGATTGGAAAATCCTCACAGCAACATTCTTACACTGGTCCACGTGCCAGCCTCCGTTACCAATGGTCCGAAGATTTGGTTCGGAGACAATGGCCACATCCACTCTCTCATCATGCACCGTCTTCCATACCAGCTCCATTGCAGCCGCACTCCTATTTGACTTCGTCTGCAATACTAGCATAATCTGTTTCTTTGGGACGTCCCTTTCATACTTTCCCTGCACAGTTTCCTGTACGCAGGACAGTTCATGGAGTCCGCCCTATGCCCACTCATTCCGCACACGAAGCACTTAGCCTCTTTAGCCGTACACTCGTGTGCTTTGTGCCCACCTTCGTCGCATCGCAAACACGCATTCTTTCTCTCTATTCCCTTGCATGCTGCCGCCAGGTGCCCGAAGCCAAGGCATCTGTAGCACCTGATCGGCTTATTGTCTTCGGTCACTCGGCACATGATCCATCCAACTTTCATTCTTCCTTTCTACAGTATGGTTTGTGCCGCTCTTACTGGAAGAGTGACAACTGCCATACTGGCCCCTCCGCGCACCGTGCGGAGAGACTTTACCACACACTCCTTACATTCAGCCGCCTTCTGAATGGCTCCTTTCACTTCATCGGTGGTGGTAGCTTCATCCATGCCCCTAACAAGGACACTTCTGAGCCCCACCTCCGTCCTAACATCCCTTACAGCCTCAGTCACTAGGGCCATTCGCTCTGCCAGTCGCTTCTTTTCCCCATCATCATTCACTCTGACGATGAGGTCGCCAGCGTGGGTTTTCCTCATCGCCCTTACATTTATATCCTCCAAGTCTACTTCCTTCTTAAGGACATTCACCACATGGGCGTAAGAAACACCCTCTGCCCTCCTCACCAGTAAGGTTTCTGCCTTTCTGGTGCCTCCGGCCCCTTCCACTCTGGGCTTTTGGCCCTCCGCATTCATCGAGCACAGGGTTAGCTCAACTCCTGTGCCATGCCACACGCATTCAGACATCTTTCGTACTAGCCACATATTAAGGTTACCAGCCACACCGATAGCGAACCTCTTTCTCTCAGTCTTCTCACAAAGACCTTTCATCCTTAATAAGGTCTCGAACGCCTTTTCTTCGGCGCCCTCGACCTTATTATCATCCAGCCGGGCGATGAAGTGGTACTTCCTCTCGGAGTCCAACGACTCATCGCCTCCCATACACACAACATTCTCGCTCTTGATGTAGGCCACGGAACCTACATTCAAGCCTTCAGCCACTCGCTTGGCCTGAGGGAGCTGGTCGAGCATCCCCCAGCCCAGCTGTCCACAGTTATCCCCTTTCTCTCCTGCAACTAACAGGAGTACATCCTCGTCCCTGGCCAGAGGAGAGCCCTTGGCCATCTTCACCACGGTGAAGGCGTCCTCGCACCACCTCTCCCTCGCCAGGGACATATACTCCTGTACATTCATCCCCGGCTTTAGCGCACTGGTGATTCTACATTCAGCCTCCGTTTGGGTGCTGACTTCCTTACAGACCGTACCTACCGTTTGTACCTCAACGTCGTACAGTACCTTCTCAATCGGCTGGAAGCGATGCTCCTCGAGCCAACTGGTCACGGAGTGGCGCGAGAAAACATTTGTTGTCCTCCTGACTCGCGATGCTGCTTCCTTGATATCACGCTTCGTGCTGCTTCCTCCAGCGATGGCCCTCTCCAGCTCCTCCACCTGTCTATTGAGTGCCCCAATCGCCTCCACGATCGTAAAGACAATCGAGCACTCAGTCTTCTTGTATGCGTCGACGTCATCCGTTGACCGATCCGCCACTTTTCTTTTCTTCGGGGTTTCTCCAATGGATTGGCTCCTCGCCCGGCTTTCCATATCCCCTGCACCCCTGCTTACTTTTTGCTTCAGGAAAGATTCCATACTGGACGGACTCTCCCCAAAACTAAAAAATAAATTAAAGAAACACTCCCCTACTGAGGGGTGAAAAAATTGGCCGCAGATTTCGTGCTACAGTAACTGAAGCAAGAAAATCCGCGGCGTTGGATTATTCTTATCTCAAAAGATAAGATAAGAAGGAGAGGCAAAAAATATGAATTTAAGGCGATAAAACTCACGCCGCGTGCTGGGACACAAATTAAACTGAAATGAACACTTTTATAAAACCAAAAGAAAGAAAACTCTAAACCGCAGATAAAAAATAACTAAATACACTAATTAACTAACCAACCAGTTAATTAATTATAGTAGCTAGGCAATATAACTAAATATTTTACTAAGTAATAATATTACTAAATATTATTGAGCCACCCAAATGCGGAGCACAAAGCTACGCATCCAATCACTTCGGCCTCTACTCAGAGACAGACAAGACTAGACAGACAAGACTAGACAGACAAGACTAGACAGACAAGACTAGACAGACAAGACTAGACAGACAAGACTAGACAGACAAGACTAGACAGACAAGACTAGACAGACAAGACTAGACAGACAAGACTAGACAGACAAGACTAGACAAGACTAGACAGACAAGACTAGACAGACAAGACTAGACAGACAAGACTAGACAGACAAGACTAGACAGACAAGACTAGACAGACAAGACTAGACAGACAAGACTAGACAGACAAGACTAGACAGACAAGACTAGACAGACAAGACTGGACAGACAAGACTAGACAGACAAGACTAGACAGACAAGACTAGATAGACAAGACTAGACAGACAAGACTAGACAGACAAGACTAGACAGACATTACTAGACAGACAAGACTAGACAGACAAGAATAGACAGACAAGACTAGACAGACAAGACTAGACAGACAAGACTAGACAGACAAGACTAGACAGACAAGACTAGACAGACAAGACTAGACAGACAAGACTAGACAGACAAGACTAGACAGACAAGACTAGACAGACAAGACTAGACAGACAAGACTAGACAAACAAGACTAGACAGACAAGACTAGACAGACAAGACTAGACAGACAAGACTAGACAGACAAGACTAGACAGACAAGACTAGACAGACAAGACTAGACAGACAAGACTAGACAGACAAGACTAGACAGACAAGACTAGACAGACAAGACTAGACAGACAAGACTAGACAGACAAGACTAGACAGACAAGACTAGACAGACAAGACTAGACAGACAAGACTAGACAGACAAGACTAGACAGACAAGACTAGACAGAAAAGACTAGACAGACAAGACTAGACAGACAAGACTAGACAGACAAGACTAGACAGACAAGACTAGACAGACAAGACTAGACAGACAAGACTAGACAGACAAGACTAGACAGACAAGACTAGACAGACAAGACTAGACAGACAAGACTAGACAGACAAGACTAGACAGACAAGACTAGACAGACAAGACTAGACAGACAAGACTAGACAGACAAGACTAGACAGACAAGACTAGACAGACAAGACTAGACAGACAAGACTAGACAGACAAGACTAGACAGACAAGACTAGACAGACAAGACTAGACAGACAAGACTAGACAGACAAGACTAGACAGACAAGACTAGACAGACAAGACTAGACAGACAAGACTAGACAGACAAGACTAGACAGACAAGACTAGACAGACAAGACTAGACAGACAAGACTAGACAGACAAGACTAGACAGACAAGACTAGACAGACAAGACTAGACAGACAAGACTAGACAGACAAGACTAGACAGACAAGACTAGACAGACAAGACTAGACAGACAAGACTAGACAGAACAAGACT